>JAEMWC010001926.1:0-78868 GCA_016490735.1 Pachyseris speciosa | reverse complement strand
ACATAGCTATTGCTGGCTTCCCGACTGCTGTGCTGCGTTACGGGCCCATTCTGATGCTTTAACTTTGTTACTGCAGCTCGACACTCGCGGGTGAAATGGCCGCTTCGGAAGCAGTGAAAACGAACTTGCTGCGAGTCACGTGACAGGTTGCCGGAAGACCTTCCCGCCAAAAATTGGCTACGAGGTTTCTCTTGAACAACATGCCTTGACCTTTCGTCTTGCTGGACAGATTTCTTAGCTCTCCACTTCGCTGCCACTGACTTTCGCTTTTCCTCCCGTAACTTTCTTTGATTGCTTTTTTAATGCGTTTCTCATCGCCAGAGTCGCTTGCCAACTCGGCTGTATAGCATTCCACCGTGTCCCACCCGTATTTATCAGCAAGACAATAATTGTCTACAAACGGCATTGAACTTGGGAAAAACAAAGAATAGTTCACCGTCATACGCTCACGTTCTCCACAAAACCTAAAATTTGGTCATTTAACGTTGCTGTTTGCCGGCAGAGTACGGCAAAGAAATGTACCAAAATGTAAAACGCACGTGCAGAGCGATTGTTTTTGCTCACTGACGCTATTGTTATGTGGCGTTCTCTTTGCCGTCACCGTCCTCGTTGCTTAAGCTGTCTTCCATGTTTTACTATGGTAACCACAATGGTAAACATGCGCGAGACTTTTACGCAAAAAATTAGTTTGAAAAAAATGGAGGGGTACTCCACTGTCTGGCGACACGCTAAATTATATAGCGGGTCAATGAGTAATTTTCCGATCACCGAACGGTCAACAATCGATTTAACTCAAACAATGCTGACGAACAAAATCGAATCGGATTTGATTCGATTGCGTTCGCCTTTGGTTGATTTGCTCGACTGGTTCGATAATGCATGAAACAAACAGGAAATTAGATGTTCGATTTTGTTCGATTACCAAATGCAGTCAATGTATCTAGTACCAATTACGCAGATTGCGAAGCGATATGATTGAACTGAAAGTTCTAGAACAGATATTGTAAAGTCTTAGACTGTGACTAGTCTCTAATAGACCTTGTCACAGCGGTTTCAGACGTGATCTTGACAGGTAGGCAAACGCTTCAGAAAATAACAGTGTTTGTAGGGACTCCGATGTCAAATAACTTGTAAAAACCTTAAATGTAGAAAAATTTATCAATTAGAAACTGAAGTTACTAGGCAAAGGATTTTGATGTGAAAATCTGAGGTTCCTACCTGCCCTAAATTTTACCCGGAGGAATTTTTAATTTCGCATACATTTGTCTGTAATTTTTCTCACAGACGCACAGGTGACTTGAGTTTCCATTTCATAATTTTTTCTACATTCAAGCGTTTGTACAAGTTATTTGACATCGTAGTCCCTATATATTCCGAAGCGTTTGCCTACTCGTCAAGATGGCGTCTGAAACCGGGATAAGGTCTATTTCGGAGATGGATTGTGCGGTGGGAAAGACTCCCTTTGCGTCATGTCTCTGCGCAATTTCGCGCGCGTGCGTGTATTTCTCCCGTCTCGCGGTCCATCGCCGAAAGTTGAAGACTACTAGCAGTCTAGTAGAGTCTCTACTACAATAGACTTACTAACTTTTTTTCCTTATACCCAGAAGAAGAAGAAGAAGTAGAAAACATGCTGTATAACTCTTTTAAAAATCATTAAACCAGCGAAAAAACAAAAAAGGAAAGGAAAAAAAAATTAGCAATGTCATAAGTCGACCTTGAACGCGCGATTTATAGCGCGTTAGGCGTGCTCATTAACCGTGCGCTTACTCAGGTATATGAAGAGGATTTCGCTACGTAATGATTTTAATCATTGAACGCAGCTTTCGCTTCGCTTCATTGCACACCATTCAGCGATTCTTCGATATTTTTGGCTTCGTTTTTCTCGAAAACGAAAAGCAAATTCAAATTAATATTCAAATATCAAACTTGTAAAAGGATTATCAAGTAATCAAACCTGAAATCATTTTTACTGAGTGTTTGATTGTGCCCTTCTACTTTTAAAACAAGAGAAGTTGTTTAGGGAAGACGACGCCATGTAATTCAATACTGCGAAATTTTTTTTATTCCATGCAAGGGCAAAATGCTGTATAAATCTTTAAAAATCATTAAACCGGCAAAAAAAAAAAGAAAACAAAAAAAAAAATTTACAACGTTGTAAGTCGGCTTTGAACGCGCGACTTCTTAGCGCGAAAGGCGTGCACATTACCCGTGCGCTGATACCGATATGTTACAAAACTGTTGCTACGTAATAATGTTAATCATTGAACGCAGCTTTTGCTTCGCTTCATTGCACACCATTCACCGATTCTTCGATATTTTGGCTTCGTTTTTCTCGATAACGAAAAGCAAATTGGGGAAAAAAACAGCAAGGCATTGTTAAGTGAGTAAATTGAAGGCCATATGCAAAAATTTGGGCACTTTTGACGAAAAAAAAAATTTGACCGAAATCGTCACTTAGGAGGGTTTTCCACTAGCGTCTTCAATTGTGTTTGTTTCATTCTACAAGTAAAATAAAGTCTCACCTTCTTGGAGCAGGTTGTTCCTCTCCTCGTCATCGCTAGTGGCCATAGCTGAGCTGATTTTGTCCAACACATGCTGGTTCAGCTTGTACTGTTTTTTATTTCCTTCGAACCTGAACTCCGGTTCTGACTCGTTTGGCTTTTCCTGCTTCGAATGTTTAGCAGCCTCCAGATCCTTCTTGATCTTCTTCAACTCTGTACTATATTGCTTCTGCTGTTCAAGCAATTCTTTCGCCCAACTTGGGGGTTCCTGCGTAGTCTGCACTTGCTCACGAGTTGAGTCAGAACTACCGTGCCTCGAACGGTTGCTAGATCGCTTGCGGTCGCCTGGGCTTATATGGTTCAAGACGTCTGAGAGCTCAAGAATTCGTATCTGAACGTGTTTCGTCTTTTTCCATTAGGTTGCAATTAGTAAAAACTTAAATTGTCCTAACTAGCGAGTAGATTTTTCGCGGAACAATACTATAAAGTCGGCAATGATTGACGCAACAAAAACAACTGCCCGCCCCATAGGTCACATGACCTATACCCAGGTCCCAGTGGTGTGTGAGAAAAACATTTTTCACTTATTTCATTTCACTCAGCCAGTGAAAAATTGCTCTTTTTTCTATTTGCAATAAAGTTGTTATAAATAAATAAATAAATAAACAAATAAATAAATAAACTACTGCAGATGTCTTCCCTTTAACTGTCACTTTCTTGTTTGACTAAATACATGTAAACTGTACTACATGTAGAAAGGCTGTAAGATTGTAGAAATATCTTTGATGTGCTATGTGAGTGGCAATGACCAAAGTACAACTGTACAGGTGTTCAGAAGGTTTAGGCTGTCCAAATTGGAAAGTGAATCACAACAGGGTAAATTATCAAAGCAAACTGAGAATTACTTTCGATACTCAATTGAAAACTGCTCTATTCAAGAGGATCCAAATTCTTTAAATTTAATATTTATTTTGTTCTTATTGTTCTGTGCATTACTGTTCTGGAATAAGGCCAATTATTATGCTGCTATATATGGGAATGCAAAAGAGGTTAATCACTTTTGCAAAATTAATACTTACCGGTAAAGGAAGTTGTTTAATTGTCATTTGTGCAGGGATACTATCGCCTTGGATCCTGCTTGAATTTCCTTGGTCGCAAGTCAGAGGCATTGACATATTTCTGTGAAGGACTGAAAATTGCTGTTACTGAAGATGATAAGTTTGCTCTTACCACTCAGGTTGTGAATACAGCCATGGATCTAAACGGTACTGTGTTATTTTAATGACTATACATTAATTTGTTAGGATTTTTAGCTTTCAGGTGTTGCTGTTTCAGCATATTTTATTTTTGTTGTTTGTGTTGAGTCCCAGCAATTTTGACTTGAGTCAAAAGACTTAAGAGGGACTATAGGTACAGAAGTTTTGCTGGCACAACTATTTTGTTGCTTTATAGCATTAATGTGATCTGGTAAGCTGAAGCCACTCTAAGGGCTCTAAGGCCACATGGTCGTGGGCCCTTAGAGTGGCTTCAGCTTACCAGATCTCATTAATTAATTAATTAATTAATTAATTAATTAATTTAATTAATTCCTCGCCCTGAGGCAGGTGGGCATACAATAGAACACTAGGTCCCCTGCTAGGTAAACCCACCACCTAACCATTCCCCTAAAAAAGTGATACCCATTCCCTGGAACCCCATAAAAAAATGAAAGAAAACCAAAAGAAAGAAATAAAAAAAAGTTAACAAGAACAGCGTATAACAGTATTGGCACGCCGGCACTTCAGACAGACTAATTTTTAGAACGAATGTCATCTTGATTGAAAACTGAACTTAGTCTATTCTAAAAAATAAAAGATTTTGTTAGGTATCCTAATTGCGTTCGACGAAGGAGAATGCAACCCCTAATCTTTTGTTGGGTGACCTGTGGTCGCCCTCTGTGTAAGGTGCTCTGTGCAAAAAGCCATGATGATTTGAGACTCTGAATTCCTAAAATTCCTATGGTTACTAAAATTGCGCCCCCACATCTTTTTTTGCAGGGGCTTTTATGTAAAACCTGCAGTCTCAGTCTTAACAGCCTCGGCTTCGTGTAGGAATGACTCATTTTGGTAAAGTGGGTTGTTGAATGTGTGTTTCCAGAAAATTTTCATACCCCTACCATGGAGGGAATTTCGTTTAACCCCCCCCCCCCCCCTTTTTTTCAAGAAAATGATAATCCAGGGCTCACCCCTTTGGAATTTCCACAATTATTTAAAACACCCCCAACCCCTCTGGAAAGTTTGCTTTTCAACAACAAAGTGTTGCAGACGTGAATGACGAGGCAATGTTATCAGTTTTCTGTTTGAACAAAGATAAAATAGTTGTTTGTAAATTACCTTGACGGACAGAAATATTTTTAGCATTCCAGTTAATCTCTTCTTACGGCCAAATTTTAAAATTCACTGCGAAGAAATCACCACAAATTTCTTTGCGAATGCAATCATTGCGAACAGAGATACGGAACAATCACAACTTTCAGCGATAAAAGATAAGCGTAATTCGAGGAACAAGTTCTACGCATGCAGTACGAAATTCATTGCAAAACACAAACTAGTGAGCCTCACTTTTCTCGGTCGGGGAGAAACGAAACTTGACAGTTAATCTTTGAATTTTTTCCTCTTTTGTAGAGGGAACTCTTGCAATAACCTGTCGTATTCCCAAACCTGCTGCCCAAAGACTGATCAAAGATGTGTGTGCCAAGAAGGAATGGGATAAGCTTTATACTTTGTTCCTTGGAGGTGATAGTCCAAGGTCTTATGGCAAAGGCCGTGGTGGTGTGGCAACTGGATGTAATGCTGTCATTGTCCCAATTGACGAAGTACTTGCATCCTCGGTTAAAGATCGCAATAAACTGATTGCTGTATTACTGGACCATGGTGCCTTGCCTAATGGACTTCATGGTTGTAAAACACCACCTTTATCTGTTGCCATGGAGATGGAAGATTATGCTATTGCTCACATGCTTCTAAAGCAGGGTGCTGATCCATCTGCTATTGGATGTTACAGAGGAACCACACCACATCATCGTGAGGTGATTCAGTTAAGCATGATGTGTATTTGTTACATGTACAAAGTGTACAGTTGGAATGTAATGTGTTATTTGCAGCCCTTTCACTAAGCACCCACGGCCAACCAAAACCAGTGGCTACTTAATTCACCAGTGGAAGTCGCCCACTTGAGCAAAGAATCTATTAACCCAACTTCAACAGTCTTCTCTTCTTTGTCGTTGCCAGAAAAAATAAAAAGCCTTGGCTGCTACATACATACATAACTTAATTTTTCTTCGAATTTAGATATAGCATACATGATGCTAGTTTCTCCAAATGAGATAACAAATAACTAAATAACTAGCTAAATAAATAAATAAATAAATAAATACATCAAGTGAAATAATATAGGAACATTACAACAATAAGAGTGTTTCAATAAAAGTATATCAATGTAGCAATGCCCGGCCTTGGAAAATATACTGCTTAACCCTGCGCCGAAAACCAGTCAGTATCTCCGATCGCCTGACATCATCGGGTAGCCTGTTCCACTCATGCATGCCAAAATGACGAAAAGAATGGAGACCATAAGTGGTTGTTTTCACAGTAGGGAGTTCCAAAATAGCGTGGCCCCTGAGCGAGTACGCTGACGTCCGCTCCTTAAGATGCAATCTCAAATAAGATGGGGCAGCCCCATGCAAACACTTAAAAACAGTGATAAGCATGTTCTGAACCCTTCTCTGTTCCAGGCAACTTTTTGAGTTAGGCCCCTTGCTTCAAAAGTTGTTGAAAGGGCTGTATTTGACAATAAATGCATGCATGAAATTAAATCATGTTCATGCATAAAACAACAACAACAACAACAAAGACTTTATTTTTACATTTGTTAAGAAAAGGCCTTTGCAGCCCGCAGTTATCACAGCTATTCTAGGCTGGCTACTTGAACTGACACTGTTAAATGCAAGTGACTTGCAAAAAATGCTCTAAAAAATTGAGGCTTTAACAAGACTTAACCCTTTAAGCCTTAACAGTGACTAGTATCTACAGTAATTTCTTTATCAATCACTTATGCAGTGGTTTCAATAACCACCGACGTCTGACGAAAAGTGTCGGCTACTTCGATCAGAGATGCCGGCTACTTTTTCCCTAAATTGAAGTAATTAAAAGAACAATTCTTTATTTTTCCTTTAACACCGTTGCCTACTCTCCTCCAATTCTCTGCCTACTTCATATTTTATTGAAACCCCTGCTTATGGAAAGATGAAATGTTCTGATGTTAAAACAAATTCTCCCAACAAGTTCCTTTGTAACTCAAAGGGGGAAAGTGAGGAGAATATGAATGCTGATATTAGGACTTTAGTGAGGGGTGTAAGGCATTACAGTTTGTAAGTTTTTGTGTTATGAGAACTTGGTTTGATTTTGTATGTTTGCATGCATGCATGTAAGTTTCAGAGTTGCACGAGTTAAGAAGAGTTGAAAGAAGGAAAATTTTCACTAACTTAATGCAATGTTTTCCATTTGTCAGACATGGCTTTCATTACATGGGCATTTTCTCATTGATATCAGCTGAGTAAATTCCATTTGACCATATCACGTTACTGTCCAGATCTGTATATACAAACCCAACATTCATGCATCAGTGTGGTTTGGGTTAGTAATTTGTTTTGTAGAAGAGTAAAAAAATAGTAGGGCCCATAGAGTTGTTCAGTAGGATGCAAATTGGTACGAGTGGAATTTTTTCAGTCTTTGACTTAGGAGGTATTCACAGTGGTAAAACATGAAAAAAGTGGATAAGTTATAAAACGTTGAACCAAACACGGTAATACATGAAGAATAATGCAAAGATCGTTTTCTTTTCCTCCAGAATCAAGGTCATTACTGGAAAGAAGAAGGTGTGAAGGCACTGAGTTCAAAGGACTACAGTCGAGCAATCAAACTATTAAATTTATCCCTTCAGTTTCCAAACAATTCTGCAGATTTGAGTTACCTTGTAAACAACTTGCTGGCTACTGCATATTTTGAATCAAAGCAGTACATTAAGGCAGTGGAAAAGGGAAGAGAGTGTTTCAAGTTCAAACCTACCAAGTCACAGGTATACTTTGCATGCTCTTTACAATGGCTGTACCACTGTTTTAACTATTAACTGCAAGAGACTTTTTCAGATCAAGGCAACATGAACATAGATCTGTGACGCTTTTGCTTTGGATGGCCTGGATGGAATTGGAGTTTGTCATTGTTATCTTGTTTTTACAAAATTCACGATAATCTGATTACAAGTCACGTCCACCTATAGTATGTTGTAGTTAATGTATTACTCACTAGTGGAAATTTAGGAGCAGTGGACTTAATTAATGTGTCAAGAATCTGTATCGCATAGGAATAATAACTGGTGACACAAAAATAAGATAATTTTAAGATAGTAAATAATACAAATAGTAAAAGCTAGAAAAGTTACATCGCCTCACGAAAACCAAAGTTGACGATTCCATTGAAAGGGAATTTAGCTAATACATAAAGAAAAGCCGTCATTTGTGGGTTGTTAGAAAGTATTACGGTGTAGCTTCATTTGCTTTCTGCCCAGTTGACTCAGTTGGTAGAGCACTGGACTGCTAAACAGAAGCTCGCTGGTTTGAACCCAAGCCTGGATCAGTAACCAGGGTCTTAAGAATTCAATAATCATTGGTAAGATTGTGCTGCCTGTGTGCTTGACATATGCCTTAGTCCAGATGATTGCGTCATTGGCGTGGGTTTTATCTCCTTCACCTCCACATGCAAAACTTGAAGGGATGTAAAATAACCCACACACAGACACTTATTGAAAAGAGTAGAGGATGTACATTAGTTCCCATCTGGGGTTTCATTAGTGAGTGCAACTTTCAAATTTCAAACCAGTCATCCCCCAGAACCGTCGCTCCTCCTTATTGTTTAATAGCAGATAAGGAGATTATAGAAACAAAATTCACCTACAAAGTGATGACGTAAAGCATGCGAACCAGGTTTGAAAAGTTGTACTTGTGCTCAATCTGGTACTCGTTCTTAAATCTTGAGGTCCCTATTAAGGGCCAGGCACCGGGCAAATAGACCATATTATTTGTATTCTCGGTATTGAATTGGAACTGGAACGGGGGAATGCATTTACAGATGAAAAGATTCCCCCGTTTAAGCCTCGTGTGCATGCTAGTCCCAGCTCATTACAGCTATAGAATACGAATAAGGTCTATTGGGTGGTTGTAAACATGTTTTGACCACCTGCCAAGAGCACGTCAACGTAATGTTTGGTGAAGAAGTAAAAGCGAAGCATATTTTCCTGCCTGTGAAAAGTAGTTGCCTTCCTCAATACCTTAATTAAACTCCCGTCTGAGGCTGTAGTCTGTCCTATCACACCTCTTAGGGTTGGGTGGAAACTCCAAGTATATTGAAAGTGTAAGATTCAGGATTAAAGGTTCACAACCTCCACTTATTACACTAACCCCAGTCCACCTTGTTTTCTCCAGATTGAGGCTAGTAAATGGAAGGAGCGTGGAAAGAGGCTGTTTTCTGAGAAGGATTTTGCCATTCTGGTGGATTATTACACTTTATCGATGCAGTATGTTCCTAGCACTGACAAGGAATTCCTGGCGACATTGTTGTGCAATCGATCTTTGGCTCATTACAATATTGGGAACTACCAACAAGGGCTTGTGGATGCCAAGAGCTGCACAAGGTTCAGACCAGAGTGGTACAAGGTATGCTGTTTTTTCTTTTTCACTTTTCTAATAAGATTTTGTTTGAGGAAAGAAAAGGGTGTAGGTTGATAGTCGTAGACTGTGTTGAAACAAATACGCACCAATTTCCCTATGTTATCACACCGGCCTTGATACAAACTAAGGAACTGAACCAAACATTCACAAAATAGAGTAGCGAGTGCTGTTTTAGTGTAGGTTCTAGATAAAATGTCAGAGAACCTGTTTCTAAAGCTCAGGTTGTCAATCGCACAGATTGCCTCAAAGAGTGCAATTGTCAAGTTTTTTTCTCCTCTGGCAAGTAGCCGAGAATCTCTCCACAGGCATTATAGCCGTATTATGATCACAGCGTTAGTAGGTGTACCTATAACGTGCCAACAAGTCAAGTCACCAGGAAAATTTTAACTTTCCATGCTTTTGACAATAAAAAGGCTTCTTCGTCATTTGTGATCCTTGTATACTCATAAACTGACCTGTATTGGCGGTCGTTGATGAAAACGCGATAATATACATGTACATGTACTAACCAAGTATTTGTTACAGGGCTATGTGCGGCAAGGATACTGCCATGCTTGTTTGGATCAGAACAGAGAGGCTGTGAGAGCCTTTGGGGAAGGACTGAAAAAAGCAGAGACTGATGAAGACAAGGCTGTTGTACTTTCTCAGATTGTCTCTTTGAGCGTCAATCTTGCAGGTTTGTGTGTGGTGGCGCTATTCCGAATTTAACAGCAAAACACGTGTAATTAGCGTACCCTAGTACCCTTCTCAATACAAGCGTTATCAGGCTTTGCTAAATCGATCTTATTCTTCCCTAAGATGGAACCACCAGTATCACCTGTAGTGTCCCAAACAACATTCTGGAGAAGATGATCAAGCAGCTGACAGACAAGAGAGCCTGGGACAAGCTTCACGTCGTCTACCTCGGGGGTGGAGGCCCTCAACGGTACTCCCCTGGAGAGGGTGGCTTAGCAACTGGAATCAACGCGTCAGAAGTTCCTATTGAACTTGTGTTTGAAGCCGGTGAGAAGTATCGAGTGCCTTTGATCGTGGCTCTGCTGGAGAACGGAGCGTCTGCTAATGGTATGAAGAAGAGAAAAGAGCATCCTCTTCAACTGGCAATGGAGGCCGAGGATTATCACCTGGTGGTCACTCTGCTGCAGTACAATGCTGACCCAACTTGTATTGTGAACAAGGCTGGTGACACACTGCTGCATGAAGCTCTCAAGCAAATGTTCATGATAGGTTAGTTATTCCATCATGGTTTTAGCTTAATTGTATGCCGCTGCGATCTCTGTCCCCACGTGTGTACATTGCATACCACCACAACTCCTCTTTCAACAGGTTTCGTACGGGTCTTGGAAATTCTGGAAATTGCTTGAGTTTTAGTGTAACATTTTCCAGGACTGGAAAGTTCTAGAAATAGTAAGAGGACCTGGAAAATACTGGAAATCTGTAAACTCGAGTAATAAAGTTTTCTTTAGGAGGAGCCAGATGGGAAGACCCGACAACTGAAAAACACTTAATGCGCAATTTTGGTCCTGGAAAAACTAGCAGAAAAGGGGATTGTCAAACAAGATTGACGACACTAGCAAAATAATGATTATCAAAGAATTCAAAAGTCCCACTCGTACTCTATCTCTACCAATGTGTCCCTTGTTTGATTCCCGGACTCAGAGTCATGTGGGCTGAGTTTGTTGGTTCTCTACTCTGCTCCGAGAGGTTTTCTCCAGGTACTCAGGTTTTCCCATCTTATCAAAAACCAACATTTGATTCAATTTGAGATTTGTAATTAGATTGCTGGACACCAGTTGATACCAGCTGATTGCATGGTCAGCTGATTAGTCTTTCCAGGATAAATAAAGTTTATCATCATCATCGTCATCTTCATCATCATCATCATAATCACCACTGCTCGTACTTAAATCTGTAGGTCCAGGCTATTATTAGAATCATCTTTCATTATTTCCGTAGTTAACCGTCTTTATCTCAAGTGTGATGCAAAAGTTTCTTTTTGGGCGTCTTCCAATGTTCTGTTTTCTTTTCTAGGTAACAGCGGATTTTTTCAAGCCCTACTTGAGTCGGATTTGTTTGATCCTGACGTTGTAGATGGGAGCGGCAATTCTCTCTTCCATCTTGTGGCTTTCGGCAAGTGTTCCAGAAGGAAGTGCGATGTGATTAATGTTCTGTTGGAAGCCGGAGCCAACCCATCCTTGAAGAACACAGAGGGAAAGTCTCCTGTGGACTACCTTACCAAGAAAGATCCTCGTGCGCGGATCATTAGACTTGCCAGCAACTCATACAAGGGTGGCAAGAAATCTAGTGGTACCAGAAGGAAGAAAAAGGGGCTGAAAGCACCTGAGAACAAGTCTGTTTCACCAGCTGAAGCGGTGGCTCCAGTTCAAGAAGAAGACGAACCAGAGTGGTGTCGGCTTGCAGATGATTCAGTTCAGAATGATGAGGGTACAGTGCAGAAGGTCAAAGGTAAAGACAAGAAGCCAATCGCAGCGGCAAATCCAGTAAAGAAGGATCCTTTGAATAAGCTACGTGCGAACATTGGGGGGATGATTGAGAATTTATGTCCTGAAAATGTAATCGGAGGTGGAGAAGGAGCTGGTGATGATGCTGAAGCCAGCATAGTGAGTGAAGCTGCTGGCAGTGAAAGAAAGGAAACACACGGTGAGGACCAAGCTGTACCTAATCCTGTTCCAGACATCGAGAGAATCCAAGTTGATGGAGACGATGACGACTTAAACGATGAAGAGAGCGAGTTGGATCTGGAGTCTCCATTTGAAGATCTTCCATGGGAAGTTGACTGTACAGACCAGTTTTGGAAAGCGCTGCAGAACAATAAAGTCAGTGATGTCTTGAAGCGACGTATTGTGGCCAGGGTTCGCATGCTGGCGGAAGGTCGCTGGACAAAAAAGCTGTGCAGAAGGCTGGATGGCCTGAGCAAAAAATGCAACATCATGCTTTTTGAGGCAAAACTTACAAGGACGTCCCGGATCATTTGGGAACTGACCGTGGCGTTCTCGGCCAAGTGTAGCAACGATCCGGAATTGAGAGTCCAAGCAAAGGCAGATACCGGGCGAGTTTACTCGGAGATCATAAGAGTTTGGGACGTCGCTGCTGACCGAGAGACGCTCATGAAAAAAGTTGAAAGCATTGTGAAATCCCATGATCGAGGGCTGGAGTGCATCGTGAGAAAAGAGCTGTCTGGATTCCGAAAAGGCGATGATAAGGTGAAAAATGCAAGTGGTGAACGTCTTCCAAACTTTTTTGTTGAAGTGACAGAAAACGTGGATCATTTTCCTGTAGAGAAAGCAGCAAAATCTGGAAGATCGCAAGTAAAAGGAAAAGGGTTGCACTTCTTTTTCCCTCCTGCAAGTCC
This sequence comes from Pachyseris speciosa, assembly GCA_016490735.1. Taxonomy (NCBI): domain Eukaryota; kingdom Metazoa; phylum Cnidaria; class Anthozoa; order Scleractinia; family Pachyseridae; genus Pachyseris; species Pachyseris speciosa. Next base: position 66,234 of record JAEMWC010001926.1, on the reverse strand, counting down.
AAATGATATGGAATACCACATTCTCAAGTTTTACGCTGTTTCTTCAGCTTTAATCGACTCTGTTCTTCACAGCAATCCTACAACCAAAGTAGATTTTCCCTTCAGGGTCACTGAACTTGAGCATGCTATCATTAACCTGAAGCCCAGTCCACTATGCCCTATTATCCTTCTTGGCCGAAGTGGAACTGGGAAAACAACTTGTTGTCTGTACAGACTTTGGAACGAGTTTCAGTCCTACTGGGAGAAGGCGTCCAAAGCAGGTCCTCTTATTGTCAAGATGGTGCAGTACCTACCCAAATCGGAAGCGTGTGGAGGTTTTGCAGTGGGTCAGCAGCCTGAGGAATCGTTCGTGGACTCGACAAGTACCAGAGCTAGAGATGACCGTGATGCTGTGTTAGAGTCATCATCGTCTGAGGAGTTTGTTCGTGCTAAAGATGCACGGCGGAAGGACTACGAAGAAGGTGATGACACCGTAGAACCATCCGAATTTGAGGATCGAGGTTCCTTAAATGCGAACATTTGCATCAAGTTTTCATCACAAAGAATCCGGTTCTATGCAGTGAAGTCCAGAAAAACTTTTCGGAGCTAAGCCATGCTTGTCCTGCGGCTAGAGAACACGTAGAACGCGAGGATGCGCCGTTACCCTCCAGGATCCAAGACATAGACGATGCAGCTTGGCCTCTATTCATAAACTCGCGTGACTGGCTGCTGTTGCTGGATGCATCGCTCCCAGGCTGCGAGTTCTTCCCTCGTGCTGATGATGGTAGCCTGTTGAGAAAGATTCATGGCTGGGGAGAAGAGGAGACGCATCTTGTGGCCATTGATGAAGACTCTGACAGCGAGGAAGAGCTGGATGAAGCAGATGACCACGAGGAAGCAGATGATACTGTGACAGGCATCAGACAGGACCTAAAGAGCTTTGATCCAAGGCGAGAGGTCACCTATGCCTTGTTTGTATCTGAACTGTGGCCCAGGATGACCAAGAAAGTTAAGGCTCAGTATCACCCCACTCTGGTGTGGACTGAGATTCGTTCGTTCATCAAGGGATCCGTTGAAGCCCTGCACACAGAACGTGGTTTCCTGACTTTGGAGGAGTACTCGGATCTGGGGCGCAAACGAGCACCTAACTTCTCGGCTGATCGGGAAGTTGTGTATTCACTTTTTCGTGTGTACCAACAAACAAAGTGTTCTCAGCGGATGTTCGATGAAGCTGATGTTGTTCACCAACTTTACTCACGCCTTCTGAAAATCAAGGTGCCGGATTGGTCCATTCATCGCTTCTACGTCGACGAAACGCAGGATTTTACCCAGGCTGAATTGTCGTTGTTAATCCGCTGCAACCGTGATCCGAATGGGCTTTTCTTCACTGGCGACACAGCGCAGAGTATTATGCGGGGAATCGCCTTTCGCTTTAATGATCTTAAATCGCTGTTCTATTACTCGCAGCAGTCTTACCAAGCGCTCGGTTTTCAGTCAGGAGTGCAAGTTCCTAACAGACTCTATCAGTTAACACACAACTACCGTTCTCATGCGGGAATTTTGCGGCTGGCCTCGAGCGTTGTCGATCTTCTACTTTTCTACTTTCCCGAGTCCTTTGATCGACTTGAAAAAGACCAGGGCTTATTTGAAGGTCCAAAGCCCGTTCTCTTAGAGTCTTGCAGCTTTGGCGATCTGGCGATGATTCTCCGAGGAAACCGTCGGCAGGCCACGAGGATTGAGTTCGGTGCTCATCAGGTGATACTCGTGGCCTCGGAGGAGGCGCGCGCCCAGATGCCAGATGAGCTGAAACAGGGTCTCATCCTCACTATATACGAGTCCAAAGGATTAGAGTTTGATGATGTCTTGATTTACAACTTCTTTAAGGATTCTCAGGTAGGTGCAATGGTGCCTAAACATAAGGAGTGCTTTTTTTTGCTGAGTAGTTCACATTAGTAACACCGATATGACGGGTTTGCGGTCAGTGAGGCCGTATAAATTTACTATGAAGTTTATTTCAAATTTTGGTGGTATATAATACTGGGAAATCAGTTAAATGCAGTCGAAAAGGGTTTTCCGACGCGTCTTAACCAGGCAACAAAGCAGGCAGCCATGTTTCTCGGTACTAGTAGCTGCAAAGAGAAAAAAAAATAGGTGAGTGAAAGACGATGAAATCAAATGATGTAATCGTAACTTAAACATACATGTACATATGCTACTGAGTCAACATCGAGGAAAGCTATTGATAGCAATAGAGGCTGCGGGAACAACGGCAAATTGTTGGGAGCACGAAAACAGCATATAATTAGACTAGTGAAAATTTTGTGTATGGAATTCGAAAAAAATGTAACTTTTAAGAGCAAATTCATCACTAAACAAATACAACGTGCCGCCGACATCCCCCGCAGACTCACTTTACAAACCAAAGACGTCAACAAACCGAAACGTATACCTTTTATAACGACTTTTAATCCATCACTTCCTCACATCTCTAGCATCATCAAAAAACATTACAATTTACTGCTATCTTCTAACCGCTGCAGAAACATTTTTCAGCATTTGCCTGTTGTTGCCTTCAGACGTTCCCCTAATCTCCGTGACTTACTAGTCACAGCTAAACTTTCTTCTAATTCTACTAATTCACACCCATAACTCCCTTCCGGTTGTTTCCGTTGCGGTAAAAATTGCGCTACTTGTCCCTACATTTCAGATGGACTCACAAGCTATACTTTCTCTTCTACAGGTGAAACGCGCCATATTAAATCTAACCTGACCTGTGACACTAAAAACCTCATTTACATAATTCAATGCAACCGCTGTAATTTACAATACATAGGAGAGACTAAACGACGTTTAAAAGACCGATTTAATGAACACCGCCGTACCATAGATAACCCTAACACCAAATCTAAACCTACCACAGTCGCGGAACATTTCCTCTCCTCTCCTAACCACACTGCTAATGACATGCAATTAATCCCCACTGAGAAAATATTTTCTAACAGAGACTCAATCCGTAAGGCCAGGGAAGCTTTTTTAATACAAAAGGCAGACCAATTGATCCTGAAGGTCTTAACATCCGCGAAGAAACATATTGGTTAATTTTTTCTTATAAGTTTATCTTTTTTAGACCTTTTCTTTTTAGTATTTTATTTTACACTGTCAATCATTTTAGTTTTACGTGTTTCCGGTATATAACTACATAAACACCCCTTCCAATGTAAATTCTCATTGTACCTGAAGAAGGCTGGTTTGGCCAGCCGAAATATAGTACAAAACTTAAAACCATTCTACGTTGTATCGGCCCTTGCTTTTATACTCTCTGTTGATTTTATTACGCCGATCAGGTCACCATTTTGATCCAACGTCTACCAGCAGGATTATTGTCCACGGTTGCTTGCTTGAACATTTGATATTTAAAAATTACGTTTCTATGAAAAAGAATTCGATAATTAATAGGCGAAAGAGTTCTAAAAAGTAGTATTTCATCTCAAACGTGGGATTGTGATGTTTTAGGGTGCAAAAAACCTTGCGGTAAATCACTTACCTCTAGAGCGTGGTCTAGCCGTACAAACGTGAACCTCAAACCGCAAACCTGATGGCAAGGCATTGGTCACGTGACTTCTTGACGTTCGCGGTTCGCGGGAAAAGCCGAAAAACCTCAATCTTAAGGTCTCTAATCTATAAAGTCACTCTTAGGGAGTAAAGGGTTAATAGAGCTTTTACGGTACTCACGGAAACCTTTCGAGTAATGTTTTTCTCATGCTCTTAGGCAAAGAAAGAGTGGCGAATTGTGACGACCTATATCAAGGAGTTGGCGGACGGAAAGGTACCTAACTCAACGGGTCTGATAGAACTTACTGATGAAGATCTGGTGACCTCAACCCGCCCACTTGAATTTGACACAGACAAACACAAAGTTCTCAACTCAGAGTTCAAGTTCCTATACACCGCCATTACTCGCGCCAGGGTCAACGTGTGGTTCTTCGACGAAGACGAGGAAGCCCGGGCACCAGTATTTGAGTACTTCCAAAACCTGAACCTCGTTCGTGTGATACGCATGACAGGTAAGGCCCACGAAACGGATCAGCTGACCAGTATGTTCGTGGAGAAGTCGACGGAAGCGGAGTGGTCACAGCAGGGTCACTACTTCTACAACAAGGAGCTATGGGAGGTGGCAGTGAAATGTTTTACCATGGCAAAAGATCCACTGATGATAAAGAAGAGTAACGCCCAGCTTAAGGCTGCTGAGGCTAGCAAACTGAAGGCCAACCCCAAGATGATGAGAGAAAAGTTCCTGATAGCTGCAGATCAGTTTCTTCAGTGCGCCATGTTGGATGAGGGTGCCAAGTGTCTGCATAATGCTCGCGAGAGATTACTTCTGGCTAAACTCAACAGAAAGTTAAGAAAGGTATCAACTCGGAAAGAGTTATGAAATAATTTTTAATCATGTTTTGTGGCACTGAAGCGCGAACGCCGGCAAAATAAATCACATGATTATGACTTTTCGCGCTTTATTTTCCAGCTTTGCAGTATCAAGGTAAAACAAATTGCATTTTAGTCCAGAGAATTTACATGAACCGTACGAAGAATTATCACAAAACGTTGCTACAAAACGCGATGGCAATTTCTATTGCCTTTTATCAGCTTGGCATTTTATCTCGGAAAGAAATTCGGCTGTTTTCTCTTTTCTCAGTCCCAGAAAAGAAATCTTCAACTATTTTAATCCCAAGTTATTTGCCATTAAGTTTATACAATGTTTGGTGTTAAGAAGGCTCGAAATCTCAACACAGTTGTAATCGTTGGTGTATCTTCTTGCATTCTTCTATTATTTCAGGTACATTACTTGCCAAAAATTTCGGGCAATTTTAATTTCGGACAAAAAAAGTGTCTGAAAATAAAACCGTTCGAAATTTTAAGAGTCCGAACATTTTACAGAACAGTGTAAAACCTGACTTTTAAGTACTCTCTTGGGTGACGCCATCACATATATTCAAGGCTCGGTCATACTTAAGCTCTGTTTCAGCAAGTTGTCTGAAATTTGTCCGAAATGAGATAAAAAGTGTCCGAAATAAAACGCCCGAAATTGTTGGCAAGTAATGTAACAGTAGATCTTATTGCTCTTAGGTGGATTGGGGCTCGTTCGTTGTCCTTAAGGCCCATTGAAGTATCTCGTTGCTAAGGTACACGGTTGCTAACCAAGTGCAATTTCACTTCCGGTCAGCCCAAATTTTTTCGCGCGCTTTCTTCGGCGTCGGCCGGTCGCTGGCTCGTTCAAGTCGCCGGTAACCTTTTATTGCTTCGTTGCAACAAACACAAGATCGAAAACCTTTTGTTTACATTTTTATTAATTGATTTTCAGGGGCACCCAACGAGCCAAATCAACCAAAAGCTGTGGAAAGGCATTTTTAAGTACCTTACGGTGTTTGAAGTCTGTTTTAAGTGATGCTTTTGTTAGCTAGAAAAATTGCATCTGTTCGGACTCCCTAGCTGAAGTTTTAATTGCCTGAAAATGTTAGGGAACAAAATCTTCCTTTGAGAAAATTCAAGCTGAAATGAACTTTCCACGAACTTTCTAGGGAATAATTTTCTTTCCGAAAATGTTAGCTTACGTTTTTAACTGCCAAAACAGCAATTATGACCTTTCCGAAAACCTCAGGGGCCATTATTGCCCCATTGCGAATCTTTTCGGCCGAGTGCACTCTTTAATCGACACCGAAAGCCCAAGGCGAACTACCCTCCACCGTAAAGATATCTACCGAAACTTGTCGTTGGGTGCCCCTGAATTTTCTGCTTTACGTTTACAACATGTGAGTCGTACCTTTATTTATGAAACTTGAGTGTTCTGCTTGAAAATGTCATCCACGTACGGACGTAAACAGAAAGCCGCAGCGATGGTTGCATGTCGATGGGGAAATCTCGAAAAGGTGACAGTAAAAGATTTCCAGTGTCAGGTTGGAAATCGAAATCTCAAAGATGCGGAGACACAAACTGAAATAAGTACTGCGCTATCATCACCTGCAAACTTCAAAAGAAACTCTGTGTCCGCGGCCTTTTTTACCGTTCCGATCTTGCGATAAAACTGTGCGATCCTGTGAACCTGTGTTCGTGAACTGTCCTTCCGAACCTGAGAAACTCCATTGTTTAAATATAACACAAATAAACGAAGTTCTCCCAAGACAGCATGGAGCAAAAGACGGTGAGCATCCTTGAAAGCAGCTCTAGATCACAAGAATTTCATTCTTACATCAAAAATTAATGCTAACCGCTTTAACCACTCGATAGAAAGCCTGACTGATAATGGTGAGCTCGAAACTTGTGATGGACAACTTCTCCTTACAACATCAGCCTCGCTTGAGAACCTAGTTAACAGTAATTTAAGTAATCTACAACACCGTGACTGTGAAAAAGAAAGTGAATTCGAATTTTGTTCGATAAAACAAAACAGATGTGACTGGCCACAATGTTTAGGCGCCAGGCCGCTGAAAATTCGCTCGCCACTTCCGGTGCCGCGAAAAAATTGACTTTTCTCCCGAGAGATAATTGTAGTTGCTGGATTTTAAAACAATTCGAAAGAACATCATATTTTCTTGAAATTCAAGCATGGGTTTTGCGACAAAATGAAAAACAAAAAAATTATGCTCAAAAGAGTGGTCAAAGAAGCACATTTTCCATTCTCATTTTTTTATTTTTTATCATAAGCCAAAACGCATGCTTAAATTTCTTCAAAACGGCTTTTGTGTTGTTACTGTATAGAAAATGAGGGTAAAAGGTTTAATCCATTTAGTTAAAATGCATTTTTCTGTTTCTGGTCACGTGACATTGGGCGTGGTCCGATGACGTCATGCACTGGACCATATTTGCCCCCCACGGGTATTGTCCAAATTTGGTCCAATTGAAGCATACATGTGCAGAGTTATAGCAAATTGATTTTTCCCTAGCAACGGCATCAAAAGATACTTTAATGGGCCCTTAACAAAAAGATGAATGCAGGCTAAAGTTGAATCGGTTCTGGATTCCATCGTTTGACGACCAATGCGCAAATGTTTCCTTCAACTGTGGCGTGCTATTTATACAATGGACGGTGTAAACCTGGCATTTTGATTGGTACAGAGTAGTTTGCCATTTAAGTGTAGACACACGAATGGCGTCTTGAACCAAAGAAAACCAATAAAACAATGTATAAAAAAATTGTTAAAGGGGATTAGTTTCTAAAGAAACTGTGGTGCTGCGTCGGTGGGGGAGTGAAACACGAAAATTTGGTTTATCAACGGAGTTGATAATGTAAATTGGCCACTGTACAGGGATTCGATTTGCTGACGTTTCGAGCGTTAGCCCTCCGTCAGAGTGAATCGAGGAATTGTGGGTTTTGTATGGTTTATAAAACAAATAGATTCCATTTGTTAGTTCGTGTGTACTCTGATAACACACGGATGAGGTCAAAACGTGTTGAGAGCGCCAGTCACGCTATTCGTCTGCGGTGCATTATGCACTTCTTTGTTCTTACCACGTTTTGATGTCATCCGTGCGTTATCAAGGTACACACGCACTGACAAATGGAATCTATTTGTTAACTAACACCTTCGGTAATTACTCCTTGTTAGCTCTCATCAGTTATGAACTGTTGTAGACTCGTGTTTAAATAATAGCCAGCCAGCTTAGAGTCGTTGCCCAATGCCGTTCATTTTCATGGATGGCAGAGCTTTGCTCGGGATAGTAGGCTAACCCTTGGACATTATTTTTGTGAACTCTTAGGGACTCACGTTTTTGCTTAATTTCGTCATGTATTAACAGTTTGAAGACGCTGCGAAGCAGTTACGAAAAGAGCGTCACTTCCTGGAAGCCGGCGAGTGTTACGAGATGATTAATGATTATCACCAGGCAGTGGAAGTGTTGTGTCAAGGTAACCTGTTTGAGGAGGCCATTGATACCTTACAGCGGTACAAGAGCCTGGTGGGTGTGGAGACCAGTAAGGGAGGCATCCGCCCCCCGAAGGAGTCACGGACGGTTGAACGACTCTGCCATCAGCTCGCTGAGGATCACTTCAGGTGAGTTGCTACTAGAGCGAATGATTCTTCCAACATGTGTTAAATAAAATAGACACGTTTCCCCAGGCTTGAAGACGTGCGTTTATAGTTTCTTACAGACGTACTGTTTGTTTTTCCCTTCTTCTAGCTGTGGTCGTCTTGAGGACATGGTTTCAGTTCTGGAGCGGCTGCCATCAGCAAACGACCGGATTCTGTTTCTGGAGAACCATGGATGCGTCCAGGAAGCAGTAGAGGCACTGATCGATGAGGGCAGGTACACTGATGCAGGCCACCTTCTGCGCAAGAATGGCAGATTCATCGAGGCAGCCAAGTTTGTCCACAGGAAGAAGGTTGCGGCTAAATGCTACCTGTCTGCTGCGCGCAGTGTTGAGGCTCATGCCTCCGCAGCGGAGAAGTTCGAGTTGATTGAGGGGCCAGTCGAGAGAGCTCTGGAGTTGTTTGACGATTGCGACGAGGAGAATGGTGAAGCAGAATGCCTCCTTGTGCTAGCGAAGCTTAATGGAGACGCAGAGGACGCGGAAAGCGCCCGAGAACTTTTTAACAAGGTCAACAACATTTGTGGTGAAGTAGACGCATGCCTAGCTCTTTTCACGATTACTAATGGTGATGTTTCGAGTTGCGGTTATTGTAGTTTCCCCGGTGTGTTTCTTACTGGACTTGAGAGGTTGTTTAGTCTTGTGTTAGCTTTAAACAAGCCTCACAAAAGCGTTGCTGAGCTGCAGCGTGTGGAAATGTGCGAGACGTACTTCGGTCTTTTCAAGGGTGATCAGTCGGATGTGAGGTGCGCGTTTGTGAATGGTGGCAGTCTATTTGTCTCATCTGTTCCTTACCGTGAAGCCGAGGTCAGAGGTAACAAGTTGGTTCTTGACGTGGGAGTTGCCCAGTGGAGAATCTCCAGCTATTTATGTGACTTGGCTTTCAAGCTAGTGCAAAACATTTATGAAAGCTTGACCACAGTCTTCAATCGACATAGAATTTGTCGAAGATTTCTAGTCGGTTTGAAGTGCAATTCAGGGCGTTGCGGTCTGGCTCATTCTCCGTTCTCCAAAGATGTGTTTGAAAAGCTTTTCGACAGCTTGTGCAGCCAGATCCACGTTAATGCTATCATGCAGTCCTTCATAGATTCCGTTGGTCGCTTCGATTCTGAAAGGCGGCTCACGCGAAGGCTTCTAACCAGCGAAGTAAAGGACTTCCGAGCATGTCGACAATTTTACGATTTGCTCTTTCCAAGGATGGGTCTGCACGTCTCTTGTCTCAGCAAAGGGCTTGTCCGCTATCTTAGAAGGCATAGCGCGATCAAGGGGCGGTTGTCGAGTTACGCAGAGTTCTTATGGAAGGTCTCTGATGACACTAATCGATGGCTGAGCTCTGAGCAGTTTATTGAAGTGTCGCGAATCCTTCACCTGGTTGGAGAGCACAGCAAGATTCGCTTAATGCTGTCTGTGGAGGAAAAAGCCTTTGCCGCCAGAGATGTATCTTGTGATGGCATGCTGCACGACAAGCAACACGGAGGGTTTCAGAGCTTCTTCCGACTGCTAGACGGTGGATTTCGCATTCTTCATGTTTATGGTGACGTCTTGAATTCCTCGTTCATGTTTATCCGAAGATTTATGAGCTTAGTCGCTTGTAGGTCTTCCATCCCATCACCGTCTCTTGCTAACACGAGCTCCATCTTTGAACACCAGATGGTCGCCTGCTTGGCGCTGTTTGCTCGTCTGTTTAGCGAATATGAGCATCCTGTCTGTCTTCCCGAGAGTTATCTTCACTCGATTGACATCTGGGATGCCGTGTATGGTTCAGAAAGATTCCCTACCTTATTCAGCATCGTTGAGTCTAGCGCTTTAGGAGTGCCTCCTTTCAAAGGGATCCGGCAAGTGCAGCGCTTACTGGAATGCATGGTGCAGCTCGTATCAGGGCAAGTCAATCGTCATTTCAACTTGATCAACAACGCGTTCATTCCTAGCGCATTGGACCGTGTACAGTCAGGTGAAACAGGAAGAGTACTGGTACTTGCTTTGACCATGCTGTGTAACTACGGCAGGGGGATTCCTCCTCCATGTGGTCGTCTTATTGAGGCATTGCGCAGCGTCACGGTGCACGCGTTTTTACCAGCTTGTATGCAGGACGCGTTAGACGTGGTCCAGCGCGCCGATGGTGTCAAAGACATTGTTATTGCGCTTCGAAGTTTCCTGTCTGTGAGAAACGACCGATTGCTTTCTGTTCGTTGGTTTAACTGCCGTTTGTGGGCTGATGAAGTAAACGTTGATTCATTCACCCAGGTGTTCAGCGCTGGACCATCTCCCTGGCACTCTCAGGCAGCTTCCATCACTAGTGAGCCACCAGTGGATATTTACTCGGCGTCAGAGTTTCAGATGCCGAAAGGATACCTGGAGGAGCAGAGAAGAGAGCGTGCTTTGGAAACGGAGCGTGAAGAGGCAGCTGTGACAATCCAGCGCTGGTACCGTCGAACCAGACGTCAGACACAGAGATCAGCGCATGAGGAGCCGGCAGACTCGGGAGAAGCGCATTTTGAGCGCTTCAAAGTGGACACTTCAGCCTGTAGTGTGTGCAGCGTGCAGTTCTGTGACATGTCAGGTGAGACCTACCAATCGCATATTCAGCCAGATAGTCCTCATTGGCAAAGCCTGGAGGAATTTAACTCGTACAAGCAGTTCTACCTTCACAAGATATGGCCACTTTTTATGGCAGAGAGAGAGCTACGCGCTATAATGGATTCCTTGTCCGGCCAGAACAGGGTCGGATCGCACGATTTCGGTCTTGATGTACAACGGTTGGACTACGTTAGCGCACGTGTCGGAGAGTGCATCCAGGACATCGAATCGCGTTGCAGGTGGGGTGATACAGCGCGATTGATGCGTGAAGTCGAGGCTCTGGAAAGCACCATCAAGGGAGTACAGAACATTGTACAACAAGGTAACTTGCACTTTGTTAACCCTTTTAATCCTCATGGTGGGGTTCCCAAGGTCATGGACTAAAGCCCTGGCTACACGTTCAAACATTGTTATAAAACATTTGTTGGATGAACAATGTTAGAACGTGTAGCATGCATGTTTGATGACGTTTATTCAACATTTTTTGTTGAAAGAATGTTTTGATTTCAATCAAACATTTTCTCCAGCATACAACAAATGTTGAAGCGTGTAGCCGCCCCTTCAAAAATGTTGTATTGCAAAGACCAATCAGAGTTAAGGGCCCATTGTCCAATCCGAGAGCCTAATGGTGGAGGTGGAAATTGTTGAAGCCAGAACCCCGAAGTGACGTGTTTCCAACAATGTTATATGCGTATCCAACATTGTTAGAAGCGTTCTTACAACAATGTTGGGACGTGTTCTTCTAACAATGTTACAACGTGTAGCCGGGACTTAAGTCTGGAAAGGTCACGGAAAAAGAGTTATATTTTTCAAGGTCAGGGAAAAGTCAGGGAATTTTGAATCTCAATCAAGCCAGGCAAAATCTAAGTTTTGCCTGAAAATTAGGGAATTTCACTCCTGGCTAGCCACTTGGCTAGTAAAGGTAATGTTTCAAAAGATTCCTACAAAGGAATTGATTTCTGTGGCTTCATAGCGGGTTTTATTGTTCAAGAATTTGTCTTGAATGGCCAGTGAGAATTGGTTTGTGATTGTAAATAATCGTTCACTACATAAAGCTCTTTCAACCATTTAATTGTTCCAAAACCGAGAATCTTACAATAACCGTTTTTGTTCCGAACATAACTGAATCATCATTCTTTCTGCTATGTGGAGATCTCATATTTCAACGTTTTGTCACGTGACTTGTATTTCGTTTTCTACACACTCCCCACCACATTGGTCGAAGGACCAATGAAAATTCATTCTTTCTTAACGCTTACAAGCTGAAATGTCTCTGTTTTGTTCAGTTCCCCTTTTACGCTCTAATCTAAGAACTGTCTCTGCACTCAACGGGAACCAGATGCTGGACTGGTCTTCTTAATTCGGTCAATCGGCTCTCGTTTCCAACAACAGTTACCAATGCTCCACGTGTTTTCTCGTCTCGTCCTTAGATCAGCTCCTTCACACGTCCCAATTTCCATGTACCCCTTGGGCGATTCTCTTTCACAATAACTACATCTCCTTCTTTAACAGTGGCTAGCTCTTTCCTGAAGACGCGTTCTTCTGTCGTTTGTTGCGTACTGGTGGAATTGTCGAAGTTCTGTGAGGTACTCCCTCTGCCATCTGCTTGAGAAATGATCCAATAGCATCTTCAGGCGCTTGAATCTCTTAGTGACATCAACAAAGCTTGATCGTGATTGTTCAACCCTTTGTGTGACTGGATCATTTGAAAGCAGTCTTCTTCCAAGCATTAGGTGTGACGATGTCAGAGGCTCTTCGAGTTCATGTTCATGTTCGTAAGTGGTCTCGAGTTCAAAACACCTTCAATCTCTGTGAGGACTGTAACAAGCTCTTCATACGTTAGTCTGGCAGGACCAAGAGTCTTCTTTAAACACCCTTTCGTACAACGCACCATTCTTTCAAAGAATCCTCCCCACCATGGGGATCGTGGCAAATTGAACCTCCACTCGATTCCAAAACTGCGAACAAACTGTAGGACATCTTGACTTTTGAAAGTCTTCGCATTGTCCGAAACAAACAGCTTATTCACTCCTCTACGGGCCAAAAATCGCTTCAAACTTCTAATGAAGGACTGTGCATCCAACTTTGGGACTAAGTCCAGGTAAACTGCTCTTGTGCTGGCACACGTGTATAATGCTACGTAGGCTTTATACATCTTCGATTCTCCGCCAAACACGTTCTTCACATAGAGGGGGCCGGCGAAATCTACTCCTGTATTATCGAAAGCAAAACCCTTCTCAACTCTAAACTCTGGTAGGTTCGGGGCAGCAGGGGGACTGAATGGTTTCCCCTGTATTTTTTAACACAACGCACAGTTTCGAAGATGGTTCTTCACCACTTGCCTCCCTTTGGGGATCCAATAACGCGACCGGAGCTCAGTCAATGTGTCCTTGATACCTCGATGCTTCACTCTCTCATGACACTCTTGTACAATCAACGAGCTCAGGTGATTCTTGGCTGGTACCAGTGCTGGATATTTTGCTTCGTATGGCAATGTGGAGTTCTCTTAACCTCCCTCTACAACGGTAAACTCCCTTCTCATCGGCAAACAACCTGAGAGAAAGCTTCTGCTGGTCAAACTTGCTTCCTAGGATCACATGCCTCTGCGCCTCTCGTAACCACAGCACTTCCGCTTCTTCTAATTCTTGCACTGAAATCAACTCATCTGAAGGATTCTGGGCATTTCTTGTTATTCCGACCTTTTCCTTCAATCTTGAAATGAATCTTCTTACGTACGCTGTAATTTCTTACTAATGCTAAAGCGTTCCAATCCAAAACAATCACTCAAACTCGTGTTCAAGTTAGTCACAAGATTCGCAGTTGCTGTGGCTTCTTTCTTGCACTCGGCTTCAATCGCGTGGACCATACTGTCTTCAATGGAATTCGCGTCGGGCTTTTGTGGCCATTGATCTTCAGTAGACGTCAGGAAGCTTGGTCCGTTCCACCACTTATCACTGGATGCAAGCTCGGAAACATTCATACCTCTCGAAGGTAAATCAGCAGGATTTTCATCCGTTGGGCAATAGCTCCAGCTGGTAGGACTAACAAGACTTCTCATCTCCATGACTCTATTCTGGACAAACTGTTTCCACTGTTTCTGTTCCCCGAGAATCCAATAAAGAACTGCCGTGGAATCCACCCAACAACAAACTTTGTCTATTTTCACAGTTTCCGAGAGAGCAACAGCCACATCATCCATCAACCTTGCTAGAATCAACGCACCCAGCAACTCCAATCTACGAATCGACTGTCCACCGAGAGGCGCTACTCTTGTTTTTGAAGCAACCAGCACTGACCTAACATGGTTCTCTTGTTCAATTCTCAGGTACACGGATGCGGCGTACGCATAAGTAGACGCGTCACTGAATCCATGAAGCTGCAATGACGAGGACGCTCTTCCTTAGTAAAGTAACACCTCGGAATTCTGACGCTGCCAACGTTCCTTAACTCTGTGATCCACTTCTCGCTTCTTTAGGTCTGGACTGAGTTCCTCGTCCCAATTCTCTTTAGACTGGCATATCTTCTGAAAGAGGAGCTTCATGTTGATCAAAATCGGTGATATCCAACCCAGGGGTCATAAACTTGTGCAGTCACCTTGAGCACTGTTCATTTGGTCTTTGGCAAAGTTTCTGACAACTTAACGATGTGACCCATCTCAATACGGAGCTCATAGGTATCATGGTTCCAAGTGATTCCCAGGACCTTGTGCTCTCTTTCTTCACTGACTTCATAATCAGTTCCTTGGGTAGTGGTAGTGTAGGTCCTGTCATCTTCTTGTACCTTCTCAGCTCCGTGATTGATTTCTGCCCCCTTGTAATCAGCCGCTTTAATCTTCTCGATAAGTTCTCTGGAGTTCGACGACCACTTTCTCATGTTGAGACCAGCCTCTAGCATCCTCAACTTTGACGTCAGAAGCAGCTGATAGGCTTCCTTCACGGTTTGACCCCCAGCGGAGAGGTCATCCACATACAAGGCCTTCACAATCTTCCTCACAAATTCAGGGTCACTGGCTTCATACTTGCTTAAATGGAACTTCAAAGTGGCATTCAACAGAAACGGACTGGACGATATTCCAAATACCAACCGGGTGAACCTCTTCACTTCTATCTTTGGTTCATCAGCAAATGGATCCTGAACCCACAAGAATCGCAGAACATCTCGGTCACATTGATCAACTCCTACCATCAGAAAGGCTTTTTCTATGTCGCCAACAAGGGCAATCTTGAAACAACGGAATCTCATCATAATGTCCATAAGCAATGGCGACAGAGGCGGACCAGCATACACACAATCGTTCAGGGACGGACCACTCCTTTTAGAGGAAGCATCAAAATACTATGCGAAGTTTCGTGGTCTGTTTGTCTGATCGTACAACCTCGCGATGAGGCAAATAGTGGACTTTCCAGTGGACTCTTCACCGACGTTTTCAATGATGCCCGTGAACTCTTGCTCTCTGATAACGTTATCGTACTCGCGCAGAACGTCTGGGGTTTTCCTCAAACGTGTGATCAATGAGGCCAAACGAGAATAACTCAGGCTGTAATTGTCAGGCAAGGCGAGGTGATTCTCCTTTCATGGGAGAGACACTTCATAACGACCATTCTTCATTCAAACCTTACTCAGGAACTGTTCATACACCGCATCTTCACTTGCTGGGACCACTCCTAAGGCCTCAAGATCCTAGAACCTCGATAGTTCCTGTTTCAAAGGACACTTAGTTTGCACTTCTTCTGTGTCTAGTCCAAGCGCGTGAGTACTATTCAGGTAAACTGAAGATTCAACTGGCGTTTGCTGTGGTTCGTGCACGGGTCCTGACAAGAACCACCCCAAATGTGTCCCTATGGCAACTGGTTCACCATGTCTTCCTCTTCGCGTGTCACCAGTCGTAAACTGCCAGTAAAAATCGCTCCCAATCAGAATATCGATCTGCAATTCTGCCACACCCATCGAGCTGTCAGCTAACTCCAGCGAAGAAAGATGATCATATGAGGTTTTTCTGTTGAGACAAGGGGGAACAAATGCTAGGTACTGAGTAGCCTTCAACGTACAAGGTAAGTCCACCCCCCATTCTAGTGACACCAAACTGTACAACATCACATTGACTCGGCTCATCAGTATCTACGCCAAACTTTTTGATCAACAAATTCTCTGCACGTAAACAGGGGAGGTCGAGGGCTTCCCTTAGACGAGTTGAAATGTATGATCTCTGTGAACCACTGTCGAAAATTAATCTTGCTTGCATGGACTTCATATTTCTTGGGTTTGAAACAGTTGCGGTCGCACTTTTGCAGAAGTATAGAGTTTTTAGCACTCACATAAAGGGTTGACGTGGTTCCTAGATTTTGAGCGGTGACTCCTTGCTGCTCGTTGGTGTTGGGTTGCGTGACATTTCCGTTTCCGGTGGGCGGGAGCTGGAAGTCGGCTGAACACACACTAACATGATGCCTTCCACAACATTTAAAACATTTGTATTCTGACGAATAGGAACTGGCAATGTGTCCCCTTCTAAGGCAAACAAAACACTGACCTTTCCTCTTGAGAATTTCTTTCCTTCTTCCTGGATCGGTAACTGCAACACAATTAAACGACTTGTGACTGGGGTGGTTGCAGAAAAAGCAATTCATCTTGACCTGTTCGCTCAGATGCAGAGCTGCTGCTGTAATTTGTTCCTGCGACTTGTTTTGTTTCGACCACGGCCTTTCCACGACATTACTGGAACCTCCCACAAAATTTCATCTGCTGTTCTTACGCGCTTCTAATTCTTCTTTGAACGCCTCGAGTAATTCGTTAATCTTCCAGGTATCCGATTTCATCTTGCGACTTATGACAAGCCGAAACTCCTCGGGAATTTTCTCCATCATAACCGGAATCAAAAGGCTTCCATACATCTCGGATTTTATCCCCAGGGCTTGTAAACTGCGGACATTGATTTCGATCTTGTCGTAAACTTCACGTACACGCTTGATATCCGACGCCAGAGATACTCGCGGGAGCTTCAACAGAGAATCCATGTACGAACTGATAACGACTTGTTTGTTTCCATACCTGTCGCGCAAAAGATCAACAGCGATCTTATAATTTTCTTTCGTTAACGCAAGTCCAGCAATCGTTGCAGCAGCTGGGCCTTCGAGATATGAACGTAGATAGTTCAACTTTTCGATGTCATTCAACGAGTCGTGGCTGTGAAATAGCGGCGTCAAAACTATTCCAAAACGCTTGATAATCAGTGTGGTTTCCTCCAAATTTCTTGATTACCAATTTCGGCAATTTCACAGTTTGAGTTATCTGCTTCGCATTCTTCTGACTTTTACTCGATTTCTTTGACCAACGGACGCTTGCTGCCGAAGAGATCGATTCGTTGTCATCTTCGTTTTCGCTGCTAGAGTTGTCCGATCTAATCGCAAGTTCGATGTTGACAATTCTTTCCTGCATCTGTCCTTTTAATTCGCTAGTCTCCTCGATTTCCTTTTCAATTTCCTCGTCGATTTGATCCAAAATGCCCATGTCCAGCTCGCGCAAAATATTAAGTTTCTCGTTGAGGACATCTCGGAGTGACTTCAACTTTCCCTTGTTTGATGCATCGTAACGACGTAGCAGCTCATCAACAAAACTCAGGGTCTTTTGCACGTAAGTCCTGTGCCCTTCACGTTTTCTTCTTAACCGCGTCAAATTTTCCATTCCACAATGCGTTCACTCAGCCTTGTATCCGGCTCGAAACACCATGTAAATAATCGTTCACTACATAAAACTCTTTCAACCATTTAATTGTTCCAAAACCGAGAGAATCTTACAATAACCGTTTTTGTTCCGAACATAACTGAATGATCATTCTTTCTGCCATGTGGAGATCTCATATTTCAACGTTTTGTCACGTGACTTGTATTTCGTTTTCTACAGTAATCAGTGAAAAGTTGGGGAAACGCCAGGGAGCTTTTTCTATCCCAACAAGTGGCAACCCTGCAGTAGTGACCAGCATCTTAATTTCTCCTTACAGTATCAGTGATTGATCAACAACCTGCGATCAGGTGTTCTCTCTTTTGTTTGTACGGGGAAGGGAGAAAACGACGCCTGATACATTTGCTTTACGAGTCTCCTGCGCGTAGTCCAGAATCTGTACTTTTGTTTGATTGGTCGTAAAACAAGAGTCTTCTGAGGCCGGTTCCGCTTTGTTACGCGAATGAATATGGCTCCCGTTGCTACACAACACAAAGACGTTATGACGGCTGCCGAGATAGATTGGAAAAGCGCATTTGCAGCAGCTATAACTTACTCTCTTCAAGATTTTATTCACAAATCCTTGGAGAAAGAGCAGATGGAATGCATGAGTAGGATTATTTGCTATAAAGAAGACTTTTTAGGCGTACTTCTCACAGGATTTTGCAAGAGCGTCATTTCATGACTAATTGTTTGGAAAGTGATTCCAAAACATCTGTAGTTGTGGCGAGTCCCCTGGAATATATAACGAAACAAGAAGTCGGGAATCTAAAGAAGGTGGATTGTGCTGCCACAATTGGGAAATCCGTCGAGGTCGACAGAGAAATTGTGGAATAGTCCAGTTTCGAGTTCGCCATGACCGCTGAATAAAAGCACTGCGAACACAGTTGTACAGGGTTAGCCTCCATCTGAAGTGAATATATTTACAAATTCCAGCGAGAAGGCGACCTGTTTACAGCTCTGTCTGTTGTTTAGTTTTCAAACTTGTGGCACCTTCGCGCCGGTATTTGTTAATATTTTACTTTAGGTCGAGGCTAAACCCTATGCAAATGCGTTTTTAGTGCTTTTATTCAGCGGTCACGGTCACGGCGAACTCGAAACTGGACTATTGTACAATAATTGACGAATTTCCGATAAAATAAAGGATTCTGATGTCCCACTGATTTTTGCACTGAATTCTTTGTTTCTTGACGTTTTAAACAGAGGAACCGCACCAACAGTCTCAGTATGATTCGCAAAAATAGCAGTACTTTCCCTTGCCACCGCAAGCCGCATGAATTTCTAGTAAAATCTTTTTGGCTCACATTTATGGTATGACACATTTGCACCTCCGTTGACATGTTAACAGCCGAGGGGCCGCAGGCAACTCATTAAGTATCAGGTGTGCTTTTTGCTTTCCACCTTCCCCCCCCCCCCCCCCCCCCAATTCCCACACAAAGAAAAAACACGCCTGATCGCAGGTTAGTAAGACATGAGAGTAAAGGAAGTGATCGATAAGGATGAAATGTCTTGGGCTTGAAACAAACGCTGCCAACCAGTAGAGTGAGAAATATGTAGAGAACAGTGAAGGGAATATGAATGTCGATATCGAAGCTTTTAAGGTACCACAAGGCATTCTCATTTGTCCTTTTCAATGTTGCCCACTCGTATTCCCTTCAAATATCAACCAAATTATGCGAGCAGTAATTCGCAAATTACGGTATGCAAATCAGTGGAAACAATAGCCGCGAGAGAAGTCAAGGCTTGAAAATAGGATAGTTATTCGTGATTGGCTAGAAGGACGAACGTGACTCGCTTCAGGATACAGAGCGGCAAAAAACTGCAACATTTTTTTTTCGTAGAGCAGAATTCGGTACGTTTTTGACCGAGCAAAATTTTTGGTCAAACATCTTCTAACATATTCGACCAAACGGTCGAACATCATCTAACATGTTCGGCCAAACGGTCGAACAATGTTGGATCTAGCAAAGTTGGAACTTTGAATCCAACTTTGTTCGATATTTTGGCCAGTGCTTTAGCGTAACATCTTTAAGTCAAATCGAGTTCACTTATAGATTCTGCATACCGAATTGAGTTAAACTGTTAAGTTTCGTTATGATCCGAAAGACATTTATAAAGTGCAGGTAGATTGTGCTCGCCATACATTTCTTTGTAAAAATGGTGAAATTTAAACTTGTATAATTGCTGAAAATCAGTTTGGAGAATCTATTTAAGAACCCCGTTTCTCATTCAGCCACACTAACTGCTAATTGCATTAGTGAAAAGCAAAAGACAACTTACGATATAGGACAAAAGTCAACCTAATAGTTCGGGCAAACGGGCTGAAAAATCCGCAAAAAGTCGATGTAATCGAAATAGGCGACTGCAGCTCGGGCTGAAAAGGAAACTTGAGCATGCGCAGTGAGGTTATTTTTATAGAAAACAAGATGGCTTATATTTCAGCCGGGCTAAAATTTGTCATGTAATCGCAACAGTATTTCAGCCCGCCCCGCCGGGCTGAAATCCGCCATGCAATCACCCTCTAAATATTGTTCTCTCTGCTTGGTGAGTTTCTTGCCTCGGGTTATTGGGTTATGTTAAGTACACTTGACGGTGGTACCTATTTAAAATCCCTTCTCCTTTTGTAGACCTCGAGAAGATGCCTAAGCCTGGTGACGAGCCGAATGGATGGCATGATGTGGAAGAAGACGAAGATCACGCCAATGATGAGGACATCTTAGACGTGCGCATGCCCAAAGGAAACGGTGCAAAAGGAGGGGGAGGGGGAAAGGGAAAGAAGAGAAACCGAGGGAGACGGGGACGAGACAAGACACGCTTTAGACAGTCTTGAGACCTTGATAGCTGCAAGTTTAGCTATAGGTCACTTCCGTGCCATCACTTTAAGCAGGCGTTTCTATACGCACTTTTGTCTGATACGTTTTTGAGGTATGGTCACGCATCGAGTGATGAATGAAAGCTTGGCAGAGTATTTGTAATGACTACAAAGCACGCACTTGCTAGCGAGTAGTTAGTATGCGGCCAGCGTTTAAGTTTTACCGTTATGTTGTGTAAACTAACATTAAGTTAATTTTAATAGGGCGATCGAGTTGTGTTGCCATAGTATTCTCGAAATTATGAGTTTTATTGGGTTAGAATGGCTAAAACACGTATATTCCCAAAGAAGTTTACATTTTGTTACTGTTAATGGCGCCATTAATAAAGATGAATTTCTTGCCGGCTAACGGACTTGCTATTGATCTTCCCAATGTCTTCCTTTGATGGCATTACTTTGAAACACATGCACTAAGCAGTGTTTTTTTTTCTTTAATGTGCCAGGGATACGTTGCATGTGTAACACCCTTTAGGTAACTCTGGAAGAAACTGTAGCACCGTTGCTCCTTCTTTTCGCAAACGGGTTGGGACAACGAAGGACATGGTCATTGCTAGGCAAGTTTTCGTCCAACGGCCTACGTTGCGAAAAGTTAAAAGAAAAAAAAGGTCTCTAAAAATGTTTTGTAGTAGAGGGCAGCACAGCTGGAGAGGTAGGCAACCACTGCCAGCGACCCCTGCCTGCTAGAGAACTCACAGTGAAGTCCAAGTGTGAAGTAACGGGGACAAATACTACGCTTCCCAGTTGAGCGCGACACCACGCAAGTTTCCACACAAAGTTTTGACGACAAAACTGACGTTTCCGATGGCCTCAATTGAGGTGGAGCTGTCAAAACTTGACATGTTCACGCTCTAACTTAATTAAATCAAAGTACAACTGTGAAGAAGTCGTGGATATGTACGGTGGCCCACAGGGGCAAAACACAACTCAATATTTGGTTGAAAACACGACAAAATTTCGTAGTGCAAAACAATGTTTCGTGATACAAAACAATATTTCCTGAAACACAACAAAGATTCGTGATACACAACAATATTTCCTGAAACACAACAAAGTTTCGTGATACAAAACAATATTTCCTGAAACACAACAAAGATTCCCGATACACATCAATTTTTCTTAAACAAAACAAAGTTTCGTGATACAAAACAACATTTCGTAAAAATATTCTTCCTGAAACGCAACACAGTTTCGCGATACAGAACAAAATTTCGGGAGACTGGTAACAAGCTCGGGCAACTTCAGATCATGTGATTGAGTTGAGCTTTCGCCGCCATGTTCTCTCTGGGCTTCGATGCGGAAGGATTATAAATGTTGTCCGGGATGCAGAAAGACCTCGCTTAAATCTTCCTCTTCAGGCTCAGCTGAAGTTTCAAGGTATGCGTCAGCAAGTTAACTGGATACTTTTAATGAGTTTAAAGGAGCACTGTCACCGGGATTTTTGCTGTTTTTGGTTCAATTCTGCCAAAATTACGGCCTTTTACCTATTATCGTACAAAAAATGCTCCTACAGAATCAGCAAGATGAATTCCAATGAAATTTTAGCAAGGAGAGCTAACCATAATAATTTTTTGGTAATTTTTCAATGCATAGCTTTAAATTTTGAAAAAACTGGCAAGTTTTTCAAATTTCAATCCATTTCCATCCTCGTCATCTTTGATGGGATACAAGAGTTTAAAGTGTCAATGCAGTACTACAGTCTTTGGCAACAAAACTAGACCTTTATTTTAAGGTTTCCACTGATGCATTGGCAGTTTTAAGCTTTTTAAAGAGATGGTACAATAGCGTGACACTGCCCCTTTAAAGCGAAAAAAAAGGCCCTTCCCTGGAAATTATGGAGCATCACAGTCATGGTTAAGTTCCTGTGATCCATGAAATATCTGTCTGCAAGGCACTATCGCATGTGAAAAGCACTGCAACTGGCCCATATGGTTTTGACTCGCTCCTTTGATAACACACATTTGGGATGTTTCCTTGGTTACACAGCAAGTACCTGAGGTCTGGAAGACTGCTTTGCATTTGGGCCAGCTTATATATCATAATATCATGAGGCCCTGCCAGGGGGTTGTCCCGTGTCGCTTGTCTGAATTTTAAAATTTCCCTTGTCAGTGTTTCAATCGCTAATTCTCAGCCTTGATTTCACTGTCAATTTTGCCGGGAATGAACTCGCTCGTCGGGATTTCATTTTATGTGCTGTCACTACTTTTTGGGCCATGTTGGTTGTTGGAATTTACCCTGGCAGGGCCTCTATCATCATACAGTATATCAGCATGAGACTTTTTGAGAGATTAGGCCTGGATTTCAAATTGAGGAAACCAGTTCATCCTGAAAGATTGTGGGGCCGAGACTGTCCTTTTATATAACCAGCACTTCTGGATGATATGGCTTGATGGCCCTGCTAACTTTGTTAGAGTCCTGTCTTTTGACTTCTCAAAAGCCATTGACTCTGTTTCCCATAGAATAATAAGCGGTAAACACAAGGAAGTGCCTGATGTTAACCCCTATATTGTAAATTGGGTTATGGACTTATTAACAAAGGGTATGTGTAGATTATGTCATAACTCCATTCCTGCATGCCACTTCAAAGTGTATCCCAGGGCACTTTCTGGGGACTGTACTTTATGCCACCATGGTTAATGATACAAGTCCAACCTCCCAGAGTCCTTAATGACTAATTATGCTGATGACATTACATGTAGTATACCTGTTGGGTCTAGTGTTAATAATAATGCCTCTGAGGAAGTAGAAAATCTGATTAGGGTTTGTGCAGAGGAGAATTTGATGAGCAAGACCAAGGAACTTGTCATAAAAAAGAAGAACGACCCTGACCCAATTGTCAGCAGTAATCATGTACTGTATCTGAAGCTTTTAGGGGGGTAAATTTCATGAAAAGAGGTCTAAAAAGTATGTACATCCTTAGAGTGTGTAAAAGTAATGGTTATAGTGTCTGACCTTCACTACCTTTTTAATTCTCTTATTATGTTACTATCTACTTACTGCATTCATGTTTGGGGTGTTGCTGCTTACATTAAATATTTGAGCCAAACTGATAGACTACAGAAAATGGCATTTAGATTCGGGTATATTCAACAAGTAACATCGGTTCAACATGTTGTTAAAAAAGAAATTTAAGGCTGTGGAATGGAATTGTTGATAGTCTTTCGCATTCCCTGCAGGACCCTCTCCCCCCATGTGGGAGCAGGGCTTTACGAGATAGGTGGCATCCTTACCAGGTCTCGTGTGTTAGTACTAAGAGGTTCAAGAAATGTTTTGTAAATAGATGTCTCTGATCTAAATAGATTGTAATTAGTATTTTTAAGGCTGTTTTTACTATGATTTTTACTATTACATTGTAAGTTTTAACGTCTGTTTAAAACCAGGAATAAAGACCATTATTATTATTTTTATTATTTTATTTTTATTATTTAATAATAAATTACTTAATAATTGTAATTATTTATTGTTTTGTAAATATTGAATGAACTGTTAAATAAAATTTTTATTCGTTATTTTATAATTTTATTACTATTAATATTAAGCGGCCGTCGCTTATCGACGAGCCGCTTCTAGTAATACCCTTTATTCCTTTTTTTGTGGTTATTTTTGGTCGTGGTGTCCGCCGAGAGGCACGTGCCCCTCTCGTAAAGTAAAGAAATAAGTTTTCCTAATAGAGGCGTCTGGACTTGAACTCGCGACCTCCAGATCCTAACCTCGGCCCTTTATCCGATTGCGCTAATGAGCAATCTCTTGTGGTGGTTACTTGAGAATTTTGTAGTAAATAAAGTCATTAAGTCGGTCACGCATCGTCTCTTTAAAAGCCTTTCAACACTAAAGGGTTACAGAGAAAATAAATGTTTTGTCAGAATTGAATTTCTCCAATGTACATCCAATAGCAAAGGAATTTATTTGAAAGCGTCTATTTTGAGCAGTATTTCAAAACGAGTCCGATCTTAGCTAAAGCTATTCGGAAGACCGTAAATGTTTTTAAACTGAACTTGTAGATTTTGGTGGCCATAAAATACAGGAGTCAGAGTCGGAAATGGCGAAATCCTTTCAAAAAGAAATGTTTAGTCAGAATTATAGGAAATGAATTTATTTGAGCGTTACTTTTGACCCGGTTTTGAAGATAAACAGATATTGACCGAGTTAGTGATGGTGCAATGCCGGAAGTGAAATCAACCAACAGCTCTTTTGCGTGGCGTTGTTTGAACATACCTTAGTAGTATTGACATATCTACGGTGGCTTCAAAGGGACATCACTAAATCAAAAAAATTTTTTCTACAAGTTCGAGTTCGAGTTCGAATTCGAGTTCGAGTTTGAGTTCGACTTTGAGTTCGAGTTCGAGTCGATTTGTGCAAACGTATTGGGGGCTCAGCATTCACTCCATAAAGATGGCGGAATCGAGCCATCGGAGTGGAGATGGAGGAAGCGAGTAAGGGGAAGAATTGAGCGAATCAAATGAGGTAAGAGCACGATTTTTTGTCTTTCTGACCTTAATTTAATATAAAACATCTTGTAGGATCAGTTTTAATAAATTAACTGTGTACTTTCAAGGTTATCGAGTCGCGGAGGACGTAATACAGACGTTTATACAGGAAAGGGTAAGCTTGCATATACAGTCGACATTCCAGGATAACTTATTGATCGACCACTTAATGTCTTGTTTATCAAGAACTACAACTATTAAACCAGTTAACTTCTTTTTTATGAGGAAGAAATTTGGCACTACAAGAACTGGAAAACATATATAAAAATACTGCTAGAAATATGTTCCCTCACACCATGAATGAGGGGATCGAAAACAATGCTGGAACCTTTACCATATAGATAAAGAAACATTATATCGTTCTAATAAAATGTGCCTTGAAATTGCTTCCTAACACTTACGGCAGGCATCGAAATGTAGGGTCAAGGAAATTGAAGTACATCCGACATTAAGTGATCGATCAATAAGTTATCCTGGAACGTCGACTGTATATGTAAGCTTACCTTTTCCAGTATAAACTTCTGTAAGGTTACGTCCTCCCCGACTCCAGCTTTTTTCAAGAAGTTGATAACCTTGAAAGTACACAGTTCATTTATCAAAACTGATCCTACAAGGTGTTTTATATTAAATTAAGGTCAGAAAGGCAGAAACTCGTCCTCTTACCTCGTTTGATTCGCTCCATTCTTCCCCTGACTCGCTTCCTCCATCTCCACTCCGATGGCTCGATTCCGCTTTCTTTATCGAGTGAATGCTGACCCCCAATACTTTTGCACAAATCAACTCGAACTCAAACTCAAAGTCGAACTCAAACTCGAACTCGAACTCGAACTCAAACTCGAACTCGAACTCAAACTCGAACTAGACCTCAAACTCGAACTCGAACTCAAACTCGAACTCGAACTCGAACTCGAACTCGAACTCGAACTTGTAGAAATTTTTTTTAGTGATGTCCCTTTGAAGCCACCGTAGATATCGGTTATCGTCGAGAAACTGGTCAACGGATCCAAGACTCAGATTTATACCAAATTCTTCGTTTTCTTTGAAATTGTCAAACAAATCGAAGTGCCAGTGTTTTGTCAAGCTTCAGCTGGCCTTGGTTTCTCGC
This sequence comes from Pachyseris speciosa, assembly GCA_016490735.1. Classification (NCBI taxonomy): domain Eukaryota; kingdom Metazoa; phylum Cnidaria; class Anthozoa; order Scleractinia; family Pachyseridae; genus Pachyseris; species Pachyseris speciosa. The sequence goes on along the minus strand of JAEMWC010001926.1, from coordinate 40,423 downwards.
GTAGCGAATATCCATAGAATCGGTTGAGTACTTTTCCGTGTTAAATTGCAAAATAAGAAAAAAGAAAAACAAGTGAAAAGGAATAGAAAAAAAAAAGAGATCAAAGAAAAAAAACTTCACTCTGTTGAGGCTTGAACCACCGACACAAGTTTGTCATCACAGTACGAAAAGAGCGTGCTAAGCCAACCTTCTTTAACCCATTGACTACCGCAGGTTTTTACATTTTCGGAGTGATTTTCCACCTATAAACGATGAATAGCAATTCGTGACTCTTTATTTGAACTACCAGGGAAAAGTGGTGCTGTCCTAAGCCACTGGAGGCTCAAGGTTTCTGAAAACGTCATTTTGACGTAGCTATTTTTTATCCGTGAAGCGACAGCAATGGCCCAAGTTCGGTTTGCTTGCGATTTCTGCTAAATTTACAGCCATTTTTCATCTTTAGCGGCTGCCTGATGAGCATCATTAAGCGTGACGGTAGCTAAGAGTCCACTTTCTCAAAGAATCGAGCAAGGTGATGTACTTTGTTGTTGAATTTGGCTTGTTACTCGACGAACTGGGAATTTGGCCGGTCGAACACTTAGTACCTTTGGGACTCGACTATTGATGAATTTCTCGACCTACCGCCACATATTTTGGAATTTCTGTGTACTGAAGATGACCAGGAGCAGGAAATTTTGGCGGTAGGTCGGAGTGGCTGTGTCAAAGAATTGGGGAAGGAACGGGCGCTGTCAAAAATTCTCGTTAGTTCCCAGCATGCAATGCGCTGAAGATGTGGAAAATGTCGGGAAGGCCCGAATGCACTGGAACAAAAGGCTGTATCTACGCTCGGGAGAAGAATATGAACAAAAAAAGTCATTTCTAAGCTAGAAAAAGGACTGAATTTCGTTATGATGGTTGCGTTTTGGTTTTTCGACGATGATTTCCCTAAAAAAACATGAAGGCAAAAAGGGGCATTTTTGTTGTTTCTCTTTGACGTTAAAAACGGCCAGTTTCGTTCTTGTCAAAACTCAAAAGGCCATATTTGGTAAAAATCGCTACGTTTCTTGCATTTATTGGATATCCAAATTTAAAGGGCATTCCATTTCGTGCTCACAACTAACAGTTAAGGCAATATTCGTGCGATTGAGAGAGTTGCAATGTTTTGAAGCATGGGAGTTTTTTACGGCCGGTTTTGGCCGGCACGGGTGCCAATGGGTTAAACGCTTGATCGAATTTTAAATTCTTTATCATTCGGAGTGAGGAATTGACTGTCATGCCAACTGAAAGGTGACAAAAATTGAATTACGATCAACTTGAACTTATCCTGTGCATTAATCCGGCTCGGATGGTCAAAAGGCCGCTTCTAATTCTCGCAGAATTTCTTGTTTTTATTATTCATTAGTAAAAAGAACAGAAGAGAAATTGCAATTCACAATATGTCTGCATCTGCAGAAACTGTATTTGAACAGGCTTTAATGCACATGTCATTGGCTTCCCCATGGGGTTGACCCCCGGGCAAACCAGGGGGATTGTAGAATCAGTCAAGCAAACTTGAGGAATATCCGGGGGGGGGGGGGTCTTGCAAGACAAACTCCCTCTGACATTCTTTACAAACTTGTGCATTACTTGTGCATTTCCTCACCCCCTAATATTTGATCATAAAACAATGTCGAGATTTTCTCCTACCCTCAGGCAAAGACTCCCATCCATCTCTTTGTATTCCCTCACATGTCTCCCCGGTTGGCCTGGGGGTTGACCCCACGGGGAAGCCGAAAACATGTACATAAACAAAAGAGTGTATTTTCAGAAGTGATCTAACTTAGAAACTGTGCTATCCAGATGGGAGTGAAGTTATAAAGGACTGTAAATCTGCAAGGCCCTAATGAGCCATTTACTTTGGAGAAGTACAAGAAGACTTGGGACTTTTTTCGCTTTAAACTCAATAAAAGTTTCCAGTAAGTATCCTGTTGCTGACTCACACCTTGAACCTTCATGCTTCTTTCTGCACCAGGACAATATTTATAATCCTTCCGCATCCAAGCGCCACAGTTCTGACAGAACATGGCGGTGTGAGGTCAACTCAATCACGTGATCTGAAGTTGCCCGAGCTTTTTACCAGTCTCCCGAAATTTTGTTTTGTATCGCGAAACTGTGTTGTGTTTTAGGAAGAATATTTGTATCACGAAATTTTGTTTTGTATCACGAAACTGTTTTGTTTAGGAAAAACTTGATGTGTATCGCGAATCTTTGTTGTGTTTCAGGAAATATTGTTTTGTATCACGAAACTTTGTTGTGTTTCAGGAAATGTTGTGTATCGCGAATCTTTGTTGTGTTTTAGGAAATATTGTTGTGTATCACGAATCTTTGTTGTGTTTCAGGAAATATTGTTTTGTATCACGAAACATTGTTTTGCACTACGAAATTTTGTTGTGTTTTCAACCAAATATTGAGTTGTGTTTTGCCCCTGTGGGCCACCGTAGATATGTGACCTTATTTGCGATAAGGGGGATTAAGACTCGAGAAAGCGGCGTTTTAACTAGTTTAAACGGGTGAAAACTCTTTCTCGAAAGTGTTTAAACAACTTTTTAATGCGTTCCAAAACGTCCAGCTCTTTTGAGCATCAATTTCATTGTTCATGTAGTAAACCTCGTGGTTCATATTTACATATTCGCGTTTGAAGGAATTATCGAGGCAGGGAGATATAGTGGGAGTTAATAAAAATATGCTCCTTTTGAAAGGTTTCTGTCTTGTCCGTATGGTCGATAAATATCACGCGAAAGGACGATTTCGCCAAAACGAAGCCAGCCAAACACTGCAGTATTTCGAGAAAATTGTTACACAAAGCTGTCGAACGAACGTGAACGCAACCGAAATTTGACATCTGCAAATTATGCTTTTTACTGCCAGTCGGAAATGCAACATTTGCCGTCGTTCTCACAAACAACCATGCTTTCGGATATAAAAATAATCAAGTTTCATTCAAAACTTTTAAAAATGGCGCGTTTAGTTAAAAAGAAGAGTATTTCTCAAAGCAAACTTGTGTTTACATTGTGGCTAGACGCGATGGCGCCACCTAAAAATAATTTAATTTTAGATTGTATTGTTTTCGTTAGAATGTTATTTCCAACGCTGAAAATGGCTTCGCGAATGCAGCTATATTGGTGTCAAAAGTTTCCTGTACACACTTGGAAAATATCGAGGGTTGAACGGCTCATATATTTTTTCCACAGCTCGTGAATTGGATGGACGTAGGGGAAGCTGCGCTTATGACGAAATATTGATTATAATTTCTTTCGCCGTTCGGCTGTTTGATCGGACGTTCCTTTTGCCGTTTACTTCTTTCGATCCGAGCTGAAATAAAGTTACTTTACTTTACTTTTTTCTTTCCGTTCATCGGTTCGACTGTTGCTCTTTAGACATTACTTCGGAAAGCCGATAGAGGTGTTCCGGCAATACTTCGGAAAATCGATATCTATTGGTATGCCGTTGACATATCGATTTGTTTACATCTGAGTGAGTGACAAATTTACATAATCTGCCCCCTAACAATACTCGTTCCAACGCTACGCTTCGCGTATCCACGACTAAAAACGCGACAGTTTGTCCAGAATAAATGCCGGAATGTTGCTTTGTTTCTATGGATACATTGTCGTTGCCATCGGAAACGTAATTGACTGACTGTAATTGTAATTGAATAATTGACGTAATTGACTGTAGGCGGCACATTTGCCGGCAGCCTGCACGTTTTGACGAGGCTGGTACAGCGCCTTTACCCTAACTACTTCGTTTGAGCTAATCAGAAGTCAGACGGTAGGAGAAACAATTATTTAGGGACGGTTACCGCCCAATTTTTGCGTTAAATTCTTTGAAATAATTTTTCAAGTGGGAACGTCTATTCAGCAACGTCCCGGAGTCGTACACTGGTTTGTCTCCAGGTGAATCGAACCTCAATGGAACAATGTTCATGTACTCAAGTTTGTCTCAAGTGAGATTCCATCCTTGGGATAAGTAGTAGTCCTCAAATTTTGTTCTCTCCATTCTCTGTACCCCACCAACTGACCATCGAACAGTACTCGAGTAACAACAGGTCTTTGTCGAGATTTGCTGCGGAGATCAAGTGAGTACGTCGCCGAATCTTGCGACAGCACTACGGCATTGTCTTTCCACCTTTATCAAATATAGTACCATACCAAAAACCGTTCAGTTTTCTAAACGGTGATCTCATAAATTTGCAATTTCAAGATCTCTCGAAAAGAACTGTGCATCCTTTTGTTCATTGTGATAGGAAGTCATATTCTCGTATTAGTCGAACTGTAACAGTAAGAAGCTCTTTGCTCTTGTCCCATTGTGCTTTGCCATTTTTACTGTCGACTGGATGAGGAAGGTGCAAACCAAGTTTACTGAAAAATAAATACCGGTAAGTTTTAACGATTGGAGGGTAAAACGTGCATAACCATAAAGTTCCAGTGGTTACAAGTCAAATACGCCATAATGAAGAAAACAGCCATGTGTAATGCCGAGTCATTAGTCACAGTGAGTTGAAAACAGTACCAACAAATGGTTAACTTGTGGAAGACGTTGATGAGCAAAAGGGATGTGTCCCTTTACCAACCCCCCTCCCCGCCCCCTCAATCCTAGTCTGTGCTTAGGTTGTGCTATCTTATGCAACATGTACTTACAGCTACAGAACTTATTTGTGGGAAATCATTAGCATGGGAAGAAAGCAGAATGGGGTACAAAGCGACAACTGTTTTTTGGTGTTAAGCACATATGACTTGGATGTAAGCTTAACATATCCTGTGGATTCAATCTGGCCTGCACCTGATGGGGCCGGTAAAAAAGGAGAACATGATACATCAGCATAAACTTACTATTTAGGTGTCCTGCAGTCAAGAAAGGTGTCTGTAACATCCAAATTAACATCACTATACTCTGTATCAGGAAGCTTGATTTTTACCTGAAAAGGGAAAGCAGGGGACATGGTAACACAATAGGGTACTGAAAAGGAAGGGGTGTGGGATTCTGTGTCTAACCCAATGAATGAATGAACTGGTGGCAGGTGCAGGTCTCCTGGTCTATAGTGGCTAGTTTATGTCAGTAGCAAATGTACTGAACACTGATTCTGCTGCCGCTGGTATCAGTACTACCGGTACATGTATTTGTCGTGTATGGTTACTGTCAATTAAAGCTGTTATTGGTTTCCTGTAGAATGCAGTCTATTGCAATGTTGAAGAGATTTTGAAAATTTGCCAAAGATATACTGATCCTCACCACTAAATCTTCACAGCTTGCAGTTGAAGGGTTTCTGCCACTCATCTGCAAATACATGTCCTCTGATGTTACAGCTTGTTTGAAAACCATTTCATGCCTGATAAAAAAATTCACCCAGGGAATTGTAATTTTGTCACAAACAAATATCTAGTAGTGACTAAAAGGCCAAGCCATTATATATCAAATCAATGGCAGATGGTATTTTCTATTCACCCCCTAGGTTCTCCCTGATTTTATGCATGCATTTTTTTTTTTGGCCAATTTGTGAACTTGCTATCCACTGATTTGATCTATTCAAAAACAATGATTAGTTTTCAGTGGTTTCAATAAGCACCGACCTCCAACAAAAAGCAGAAAAGTAGTGACTAAAAGGCCAAGCCATTATATATCAAATCAATGGCAGATGGTATTTTCTATTCACCCCCTAGGTTCTCCCTGATTTTATGCATGCATTTTTTTTTTTTGGCCAATTTGTGAACTTGCTATCCACTGATTTGATCTATTCAAAAACAATGATTAGTTTTCAGTGGTTTCAATAAGCACCGACCTCCAACAAAAAGCGTTGGCTACTTCAATCAGAGGTGTCGGCTACTTTTTCCCTAAATAGAAGTAATTAAAGAATGATGTCTTTATTTTTCCTTTAATACCGTCACCTACTCTACTCCAACTCACTGCCTACTTCAAATTTTATTGAAACCCCTGAGTTTTAATAATGGTACCTCGCCTGAGGCCTTTCTTAGGGAAGACCCAGATATATGTACCAGCACTTTGGCTATGTGTTACATACCTCCACTTTGCATTGTTTAGAGAATAAATAAAATATTACTTGACTGACAGATTATAGAACTGGTTGGGGTTCCAGAGTGTGTTAACAACTGAGTACAGAGCCCAGGGGTTGACTATACAGCCTGTGAGCAGGCTCTCCAGTTTTCTTGTTGCAGCACGAATCATGATGCCGGTTGCGCTGCAACAACAACTGGAGAGCCTGCTTGCAAGCTATTGACCATTATTAGCAATCCTGACGGAAACCAAAATTGGAGACGTTTATCTGTATTTATTCAATGGGTCATAGTCACCTTTTACCTTTTTTACCTTTACCTTTAACATTACACCATTTTCAGAACTGACAAAAAACAGTTGTGTTAACAAGAGAGTGTGGATATACGAAGTCATCCATTGTCCCAAACAGGGTCTTGAAATAGAGGGTGTTGCCCTACACAGGGTGGGTATTTAAGGTTATTTTTCTCCTAAACAGGGTCAGGGTTTCAAACCCCCAGTGGCACCCCTATACCCCCCTCCCTGGGGTACAGCGGCTGTAGCCACTGTAATAGTATCTATTTTTTAACTGTGGCATAAATTTGCTTCAGTCAACTTTCCCTTCATACTTTCATAAGATGTTCGAAACACAGATATCAGTATCAGTCTCAGTTATGTCCAGTTGCAATAATTGTGAAACCTTTGCTAGATTTTTAAAGAAGGTTACATATCTACTGTAAGACATAACCATGCATATTTTTCTTGGATCCAAACTGAAGTAATGATTCTCTCACAGTTCAGCTCTGCAAACGTTTTAAGCCACTGCAATTTGATGACAGACAGTAGACATATATTGCACCATGTAAAACTTGTGCATACAAATAGCTCACTGTGGGAAAGACAAGGCTGAGAGTGTCCTGTGTGATAGATCATGGGATTGTTTTGGGGGGACGCGATTGTTTCTATGCAATACACGTCCCCCTCCCCCTGCCCAAACAATCCCACAATCGCTTGTACAGACAATTGGTCTGAATCTTTTGCAAAGTGAGCTATTAAGAGAGTAAAAGAATAGAGCATCACAAAATAGAGAACAGAAGGCCAACTGATAATATTAGACCTTTAAGCCATGGCTACATGAGCGATTTTTCACTCGCGCCGGTGATGTGATTTTTTCAATTTTGTTGCGTCAAAAGCGTGCAATGAAAATCGCAAGTGTAGCCACCCTTGAACTGGCAATGCAAGAGGTAAAAATCTGCAAGAAAATAATCACGACTCTCTGCGATTTTTTGGGCTGTCACATCACCTGTGCGAGGGTTGCTACACAGATGATTTTCACTGTGTGCTGGCGACACGACAATTAAAAAAATCACAACACCATCGCAAGCAAGAAATTGCTTGTGTAGCTGTGGCTTTAGGTCAACATGTGACACTTTAATTGCCAGTAAGTCAGTCTACAAGTTTTACTTTTCATAATTGAGTTAATGTGCCTAATATCAATTATTTAATGTGTTAACTTACTCTGGGGCAGGTCTTGGGTCAAATTCATCCTCTCCATGACCCCCTTTGGGAACCTCTTCTTCAGTCCAAATATCACTGCTTTTCACTTGTTTTCCCCCTGTAGGACCACCTTAATTAAAGAAGTTTGACTAAACTATTATAATGCACATCTATATGGAAAAGTCACAATGTACCTCAGTCACAATGAACACTCATTTAGGCATGGTGTTGTAGGGTTTCTGGGCTGGCCTGGTAATTTTTAGTCTATTGATTAAACTGCCAGGTCTAGTCGATTTGTCACATTGCTCTTGATTGTTTTGCATTTGTTATTGTATTTAGAATATGATGTTTATATTACTTTAGTTTTCTCATGTAAATAGTATTTATGGTGTTGCGCCTTGTATGGGGTCTCTGGTTCTTTTGTGCAACTCCAATGGCTCCTTTATTTACTTATTTATTTTTTTCTCATTAGTAGTATAAGTCGCCATGAATTGTAATAAATAAAAAAAAGGGGAGGAATCGTCCTTAAAGTAGTATAATTCTGAAGCAACTTTGGACAGCTGCTTTGGAGCAGCCAGCCCTGACTAGTGTAGCCTCCTTCGCAGCCGTTCTTTGTGTCGGTCCTATTCTCCCTTGGTGGGGAGGGAGAATAGGACCGACACAAACAACGGCTGGGAAGGAGGCTATGACAGGTGAGGTACTATTCATTGAACATAGAGACCTTGCAAATCAGAAAAAAAAACAGTTATCTTTTTGAAGAAAGCAAGGATTCAGTTCAAATATATCACTAATAGTTACCGTGTTTCTCGATCTTCTTTGGTGGTCCGATGCTTCCAGGAGTCGCGGCAGCAATTTTCTTCTTCGTTGAAGGCTTTTCATCCTACGATGAAGAACACACCAAGCTAACATTCTCCCTAATTACAATTATAATCACTTGAAGGAGAAGTTTTAGAGGTATTTTTACTTACATCAGAGCTGTCGCCCTCCTCTTTTGGTGGTTTTAGTAGCTCCGATAATGCTGCAATTCTGCTCGGATCGAACGCCATCTTGTTTACCTTGGTAACCTGCCCTTCTATCCCCTCCCAACTCAGTGCAAGATTTGACTCGACCACAGATCAAACGACTCGACCCAAACTCTAATGCGTCTCGGCGCGGCTTTGAGGCGAAAGCAGTGATAATTAACAATTTTACCACAGTTGCTAGTAATCTCGCAATCTTATTGGCTAATTTGCCGTTGTCGATAAGAGTCTAGACAACGCTGCTCACGGCGTCAACGTGTCGCGTAATGCCTTTTCTCAGCTCGCGCTCTGAAATTAACATTTTCTTTGACGCTGATATTGCGGTAAAAAACAAATCGAATGTGGTTTAGCGTTGTCTATACTCTTATCGACAACGATATTCGTCATCACAGTGGTCAAAATTTTTCTCTTTTTAGGCTTTTGGGATCGCCAAAAGGTGTTGAGAGGACGATTTTAATTTCCGTTCAGAGGTGTGGTACTTAAGTAGTTCACTGATGTAGGAAGGCGCTGTTCCATTGAGAGCTTGGTAGACCAGTAGCAGAATCTTAAAATCTATACGGTAACGGACAGGTAGCCAGTGAAGCTGTTTGAGGACGGGGGTTATATGATCAAATTTCCTAGTACATGTAACAACTCGAGCCGCTGTGTTTTGAATAGATTGCAATCTTGAAATTAGATGCTGTGGAACACAAGCCAGTACCTAGATATGAGCTATACACACATTACTTTACTGCATAAAATTGATAATTAATAATGGTAATTGAACTGGGTGGAGTGCAATGTGGTCTGAAATTATACGTGTGATTTCAAAATAGAACAAGCGCGCAGCTCAAGTTCGATTTGAAATCACAAGTATTATTTCAGACCAAAATTGGACAACACAAAGTTGAATTACCACTTTGTTACACCCATTTTGAAATCACAGAGGTTTTTGTTATTTCATTTTCATTTAGGTGAGTTAAAAAAAGATGCGGTTGAGAACAAAAACGTGATGCGATTCGTAAATTAATTGTACTACTGAGAGCCAATCAAATTGCAAGGATCACCAGTGATTTGTACAGCGATTTAAGCGCAGTGATTTTGTAAAGCGCCAAGAACAGCTAGTGATATAGGTGCTATAATAATAATAATAATAATAATAATATATATATATATTATTATTATTATTATTATTATTATTATTATTATTTCAAGGTGTAATAATCCTGCGAAATAGCGCGGAATATCGCCTGGCTAAAATCAAGGAATATTCCGAAAGATTGAGCAAGATGATTATTTTATTATTCATCACATTGATAACAAAGCACAGTTTACTGAATTAAAGCCGCCATTTTTTTCGCGTCACACGAAATTATGAATATCGCAGGGTATCTGTCGGTGTACGCACGACGAACCTTGAGAGCGCCATGAACAACTCTTCGCAAGTACGCATAATTCCAGGTTAGGTAAGCAATGGTGTCAAAACTAAAATGATTCAAACGATTTCATTTTTGAAGCGTTTCTTTAGTTTACCTTTACACTCTTAAATAAGGTGTGTTTCCCTAGCACACCTTGTGAGTTTCCTAACACATCAAGGTGTGTAGTGGTGACACACCTTTTCACTGTTCTATTTCACAGTTTAAGAAAACACACCAATGCGTGTAAGGAAACACAGAAGGTGTGTCATAAGAACACACCTTTGTGTTTATTAATAACACATCTTAAGATCAGTTTGAACACACCATAAATTAATGAGATGCAAATGTTCTTCAACTGGAGAAATCTGCCAGAGCTATCATAACACACCTTTAATGGCAACACACCTTGACTATTTTAGTGCATAATTAATTCAAATTTCAATATTTCTCATAACTAACACATTTTCAGGTGTGCATTAAAAGTTAAATAAAAAGTAAAAGTTAAAGTTAATAAAGTTCTTAAAGAGACTTCGAGGGCTCCTGGACTTTAAGCTAAGTTTACAACTCTGACGCAAGTACAGCTGGACGTGCACAAACAAACATGTAAGCTCAACAGACGTAACTCGTAAGCCTAAGTACGCATACGCAACTGGCGTATCACGTTGAAGTTGACAGATCCTCTTCGAGCTGGTGGTCATATGTTGACATTCATTCCGGCAACAAGAAAAGTTTCCCGTAAACTTAGGTAAAGTACGTTACGCGGTGATTACCACTGTCTGCAACAATCACGTGACCTCGACGGGTGACGGTAACTGCATACGGGGTATCCATACATCCGGGACCTGAACCTAACCTGCCAAAGGAACCGATAAAATTTCCTTGTGGGTCAATCACTTGTATGCGGTGATTCAAGCTGTCGGCAACCAGGATATTTCCCAAATTGTCTATACAGAGTCCTCTAGGATTCATCAGTTGATCTTTTCCAACTCCACTTCGACCGAGAGTGGTGAAAGATTTTCGGTGCTCGTGAAAGATTTTAAGCTGGTGCATCTCGCATTCGGAAATAATGACGTCATTATTTTTTGTGACGGCGACACCGCTGGGGTACTGGAGATACATTGGGCCGCCAATAAAGCCTAAGAAATGACCGTCGATGCGAAATTTCTGAATTCTGTGATTTGATTGGTCGGCTGCTAAAATATTCCCTTCACGGTCTACAGTTAAAGCAGAGATTTCTGGCCGCGAATCTTTCTTGCTGTAGACTGGAAGAAAATTGTGTGATAATGCACCATCTGAGCTAAAAACCTTAATTATCTGCGAGTCGGTTGCTATGATGTTTCCTCGTTTATTAACTGCGATGGCCACGGGACCTGTGTTCCCAAATTCGATTGGTTCACGTGTTAATTCACCCACAGAATCGAACACCAAAACACGGCAGTTATTGCGGTCAGCGGCAAAGATGAAACCTTTGTGAGTAGCTACGCAACAGGGAAAGTCAAACTGAAGAGGTGCACTGCGCGAGCCCAGTGAGCCAAGGGAATAAGAATTATCCGGAAGAAGCTCTCTGTAGTTTAACACCTGTAAATAAGCAAATGAATGAATGAGTCGAGCGATCAGTCAATCAATCAATCAATCAATCAACCAACCAACCAACCAACCAACCAACCAATTAATCAATCAGTCAGTCAGTCAGTCGGTCCGTCGCCGTCCGTCCGTCCGTCCGTCTGTCTGTCTGTCTGTCTGTCTGTCTGTCTGTCTATATTTACCAGGTAGTAGCTAGAAGTGGTGTCTCTAAAATATTCATTAAGAGCCAGGAAAAGAGGGGGAATAAAAGAAGTTCAGCTGAAACGCACAACCTCAATTAACTTTTGCTCCTCAGATACCGGTATCTCACTTTTATGGCCACTCCTGCAATGCTCCTAATTAATACGAATCTGACTAAAGAGGCTAAACGCGGAGGGCATGAAGTACTGAAGATAATCCCTTAGTGCTGTAATTGGTATCCTATTAGACCCATTCTTATAGGGAGACTTCTGCATTTAAGAAATTACGCCAAGAAGGAAGTTTGAGAGAGCCTTGAGAGGGAAGTGGAGGTGTTTATAACTGACTCCAATTTTTTGACTCGACTGCCATACATGCTCTGAGAAGGAGATCAAAACCTGAGATTGCTTTTTTAACCTGAATACATAACACACCCCAACTCTCACCTTTGATTTTGTTTTCCCGGTGGTTTCTAGCCTCCATAATGGAATCTTGATGGCTTTATTGGTGATTCCATTTTTTCGTGTTCGTTCAAGCTCGTCTTGTGTTTCCTCTACTTGCTGATGAAGATCGAACAGCTCGAACTCGTTTTGCCGAATTTCCTGTTTTGCTTTCCTAATACCCTCCATTGTCTCCAAAATAATTTGATCAACGCTGACTAGCTCATTCGTTTTCACAAACACCGCTTCACAGGATTCTCGAACAGAACTTCGTTTTTCTAACAGCTGTTCTCGATTATCGTCTAAAGACTCTCTCAGTTTCTTTAACGTCTCCTGCTTTTCGTCCCTTTGCTTGTTAAGAGCCTCAGCGCTCTTGTTCGTCTTCTCGTTCGAGTGTTTATGTAGCACGCTTTCAAATACATTTTTTCTCTTATCTGTCTTTGCGTTTTTCCTGTTGCTTTTATCTTTCGCTCCTAACAAGGTTTGTATTCCGTGGATTTCCTTTTCCAGTGCTTCAAACATAGCTTCCTTTTCCTGTACCCTCTCTTCAACTACACTTCTTTCTTGCTCAGCCAATTCTCGTTCCTCTGTGATGCTATCGATAGCTTCCTGACCAACAATTAAGATTTCCTTTTGGGAGTCCAGCAGCATCTGTTTCTCCTCTAAAGTTTGTTTCAGGTCCTTCCCTCTTGCTGCACAGTTGTTCAACTCTTCCATCTGCCTTTCCCTCAGTATTTTCAAAGCGCTAATTCTGCGAGTTGTCATGGCAGTGCTTTCTCCTAAACGAAATAAAAGAATCACATACATTTATTCGCCTGTAAGACCACGCATAAGATCCAGGCATCGAATCAAGTCCTATGATCATGATTAATCCTCGTCTTTACGCAAGAGAGCTTCCTTAACGAAATGATTTCAGCGATGTATCTACGCCAGACTAAACAAGTGACCAGGGAAACCTGCCGGATACTTCCCCCAATGAGCCAGTTAAGTTAAAAGATGAGTGTTTTGCTTAAAGCAAACAAAAGACCGAAGTAAAAATTTAATACCAATAGCCACGGAAGGTCAGGATGGAAACAGATTGTACTGACTTGGAAAAAGTTACAAGCCACTTTTCTTCAAATTTTTTCACTTTTGTTTAACAAGGATAATTGCAAGAGTGATTATGTTTTGTTCACCTTCCAAACAATGTACACTCGTTTTAGTTTTTCTTAGTCTAAAAATTTTAAGACCATTTTTAGTTTTTAGAAAATTTTTTAATTTAGCCTGCATTTTGACCTCAAAACATAAAAATACTATAAGACATGAGTTTCCCCTTTACTATGGCATCTTTAAACGTATGCCTTGCATGACGAAGAGGGAGTATAATTTATACATCAAGCTATCTCAAGTTCAATATTGATCCTATGCACACCCAGGGATCTAAAAAATGTCAAATTCAAACGAAAGAAACTCAAAAAATTTTTACCTTGAAATCTGTTGGACCTGGAGTCAGAAGGGTTTCGTGGAGGTAACGAAATTGTACCTTTTTTGGAGCTCGGAAAACAAAATGTTTGGATACTGTTCACGGACTGATAAATGAGATTTACATTTTAAGCGTATCAAATTAGCTTGTGTTTGAAGTTGAAAAAGTAACTTCTTTTCATTTGCGTCTACATGCGAAAGCCTTTCGTATTTAAGCTCGAACGAACTCGGTGCGTCAACAAAGACTACCTGATCATGATTGGAAAATAAATTACCTTCTATACACTTGCTATTCATAACTTCAAGAGCTTGTTTGTACTCATCCAACAATTCCACGAGAGAAAACTCTTTACAATCTTGCAGTAGTTTGCGCAGGAAAGACAACTTTTTCTCGGTGACCAGACCACGGTTTTGAAGGATATGAATCAAATCGAAGCCACCTTTCACTTTGCTTAGACGTTCTTTGTTGACATGTCCTCGAAGCTGGACTTTAATCCTTCGAATATCTTCACGGGTAAGTTGACTAGAAATTGTCCCCAGCAGAACATTATACGGTGAAATGTGATTGTGTTCAGGTAATGTGTACGCCATTGTTTAAAACTCGAAAACTGAAAAAAGCGGTTGTTTTATAGAGCAACAAAATGCGCGTGTGTATGACACACGGAGAAGTAGTTGCTATGAGTTTGAGTTCTGTTTGATCAGTTTATTTTCCTATTCATTCAAAAGTTAATTAAGTTCGTCTTTTGTTAATGTTCAATTAATTGGTCTAAAGTTAATCCGCCGCATTCAACAAGAAAAAGTGTTTAACAAAGACTAGCGAAACAACGGAAGCTGCTATCAAATAACGATTGGTCAGTTTCTGGTTACAAATATTTTTCATTAAATTTTTGACTATACACTTGCATTAACTAATAAGTAAGACCAGCTTTATCTTGCAACCTGCAGATAAATTAACTCAACGAAAATATATACAAGCCTGAAAGAATAATATTATTAAATTTCACCTATAACCTGGCGCCATTGAATTGTCTGTTTGCGATAACACATTTACGAAATGTTTGTTAGTTTCGTAAGTAACGCGCGCCTAATATTTATACTTTTAACAATTATGATTGAACTCTCCGTGATCAACTTTCTCTTAAACAATACAAAGTCTTTACATTTTCTCAGTTGAAAACGTTTGATGGGAGGTATATGACACAGCGTCTGGAGTGATCTTGAATTCTTCCTGATACTCCCAAAAATATGGTTGATTCCACCGTAGTGCGGGCTTAAGTTGTGTTGTAAACTTGTTATAATTGAACTCAAAACTGAAAGGCTACTGAAGAATTCTCAGAAACTGAACTACATCTTCGGAGACAAAACAAAACATGGCGGTTACCTCGGTGTTAGGGGTGGCCCCCGAAAACAGTCAGGGATCCATGAGCCCGTGGGGTCCCCAGTCAGCAATATCACAAGTTCGCAGCAGTTGGCGATGGATGGATGGAAATCGAGTGCGGTCAAAGGCTACTTAAGATCAAATATTCAAGTAATACTGACCAGTGGTTCATCTGATTTTACCGTCTGGCTAAGCTATTAACACAGCTAAGGCGAGTATGGTATGGGATTTTTCACTTCAGTATGACATAAAGGAAATACGGTTTAAAGGAAATAACCGACCGCTTGAAATCTCAAGTTAGAAAGTATGCGTCAACGGAAATGATTAAACATCACTCGAAACGCAATCAATGAACACTTAAATAAAATTTTCGAAATTAACCCAATGATGTTATTATAACGGAGGAAAAACAAAATATATTTGTCCGGAGAAAACGAATGACAGAAGCTTTGACATTCTGGACAAGCGACTTGCGTCCCCAACATTTTTGAAAAGGAATAATGTAACAATAGAGGTTAGGAAAGCGGAATCTTAATCACAATAAATCAGCCGAAGTATGTTAGTAAAACTAAAAACATTTGCGTATATTTAAAAGTAACAGAAAGCACTGTCAGCAGGGGCACCCAACGAGCCAAATCAACCAAACGCTGTAGTAAGGCATTTTTAGGTGCCTTATGGTGTTTGAAGCCTGCTTAAACTGATGTTTTCATAAGACTAGAAGAAGTTCATGTGTTCGGATTCCCTAGCTGAAATTTTAATTGCCCGAAAATGTAAGGGAACAAAATCTTCCTTTGAGAAAATGCAAGCTGAAATGAACTTTCTAGGAACTCATCTAAGGAACTATTTTCTTTCCGAAAATGCGAGCTGACGTTTTTGACTGCCAAAAACAGCAATGACGACCTTACCGAAAACCTCAGAGGCTATGATTTCCCACTGAACTGCGAATCTTTTAGGCCACGTTTTAGTTACGAAAATCCGAGTGCACATTTTAATCGACGCCGAAAGCCAAAGGCGAATTACCCTCCACCGAACAGATATCTACCAAAACTTGTCGTTGGGTGTCCCTGTGTCAGTAGTAGCTTAAGATCTTGAGTTTGCGTCACGTGAAAAGAGCCAACACAAAGCTATAAAAGCTACAGAAATCTAAATTAATGGAAACAGGTAAATTTTTTCGCTGTCGTTTCAATTATGATCGTGCTCGCAGTTTACCCAACAAGCATATACGCCCTTACCGCACAAGAGCCTCCGTACTGAACGAATAAATTTAATCCCCTTTGCATATATTATTATTTAAAGAAGTATTGACAACAAACAAAGAACGCCAACTTAACGACGATCACTTAATTACACCTCAGCATCGACACTCGTTCGTCATTCGCTATAGTAAATTCAAACCCTTATCCTTCAAACGCTTTCTTACTTGGTCTTTGTAAAACTATACATCAATTCTTAATTTCTCAATTCCAGGCGCTCATCGGTACTTTTTTACTAATAATATTTACACCTCTATTATCACTCCCTCTTTTCCCTAAATCAGTTAACCCTTTTGTGTTATAAGAGCCAACTGATCGAGTTCTTTGGCGAGGTTCGTTCGCATTGATGTCCTGTTCGCTTGTCGCCACTGTGGCTGAAAACGAATTTTCCACCTCGTTATTTTCCACAGACTTGAACCCAGGTGTCCATGGAACCAACTCTAAGGGTTCTATACTCTTTAGAAACGCTTTCACAGCCTGCCGCTGAATAAAGAGCTCTTTCTCCCTCGCTCGACGGAAATATTCCAAATCTATTTCTACGTTAGCAGCCCTACGTTGCTTTTGGCTTGACTGCTTCTCGCGAAAGTTAACTTTCGCCAAGTTAAACTCTGGAACCTTGTAATAGGAGGTCCTAGCTGGCGCGCTTCGAGCGCGATTTAATCTTTGAGTCACAGTGTTTAACTGTCTTTCCCACAGCTTATTTCTCTTCTCCAGAGCTGTCATAGGTCTTGGTGGCAGATGTAATGGCTCATGATTAGGATATTCGTCGCCGTACAGTATATTGCTGCTTACTTTAGGTGGCTCACATAATTTCGCCCTTCTGAATTTTGGCAGTGGCGGCTTTGGACTTGCGCTTAAACAACGCAACTGTCTGAGAGACATCCTTTCCTCGTCAGGATTTTTGAGTTGCAATTCTCTCAACTCCTGGACTCGCCTGTGGTTACTATCTAAACTCTCTTTAACTTTGCCATGGTTCTTAGCGATGTCCACACTTGTTGATAGCTTGCGTTGAAACCGGTACACAACAATCCTCTGATCAGACGAAATCCTTGAAACTCTCTGTTGCTCTTGTTTGCTTAAGCAATCCATTTCCTTTCTGAGTTGAATTTCTTCTTTCCAGTTAGCGGAGTGAACTTTCTGTGACTTTTCGGAGCTCCCTGGTCCTGATTTTTGCCTGTCTATATAACTTGCGAAGTGTATCATTCTTGAGTAATCATCACAGAAATAAGAGCTCGATAAAAGCGAGTGGTTTCAAAAAGGCAGCCTTCACAACAGCTGTATATTTAGGACACATTTAGCGTATACATTTATAAACTGAGTACCTTCATGGGTCATAACGCTAGAACAAACGATTAATACGTAAATTAGCATTACTTTGACTAGCTGCCTTAAGCCTTTTGTCATCAGTGTACAGCTTTGAATTAGTCATTCGCTGATTGTTGTGACTGCGATTTCACATAGTAACTAAGCTCCCAGACGTAAGATATTTGAATTCCAGTGCGGTATCTGCCCGATGTCATTTGCCATTGAGGTAAAATAATCCCCGTCTTTGATTGAAACTAATTTACTTCGGATCTTTCATTTAGGACCAGAAGCAAGAAGTGAAGGCGCTTATAATTACTGTTCCCCGCACGTTAGTAATCAAAATATTTTGAGGCACTGAAGTGCTGAATGTTAACACCAAAATATATTACATGGTAACCGGTGTACGTCAATTAAGTTCTCTGTACACAACAAGTTCGTAATAATTGGTCGCGGTGTTCATTACTACAAGACGGATGAAATACTTCAATTGCATAACAAAGCTCATTCTTTCAGTTTGACACTCCTGTAAACGTAATTTGCTTTTTATTTGCTCGCACCTGATAGTCTCAAAACGTCGTCTTCTTCTGGAGTTTCAACGAAATGAATGCCTCAAAAAACCTTCCGAGCTATCTACTTTGTTGGATTCCCCCCAAATCTTGGAGCGAACATTTTTCGTTTGTATTTTTCGTCAGAGTCAATACTTATTTTACAAATTAAACACTGATAAACTGGTCGTCTTTTCTTGTTATGAATATTGGATTCTTGCTCTTCAATGAGCTATTTGCTATTCAACATGGCAACGGCTGCTAAGCAGATAAAGTCGGAGGCGATGCCAGTCAGCGGTCACCTTCCCGAATACCTCGCGAAATTTTTCTGAGCTTCTAATTCTTTTAAGGTGCTATGGTACCCTAGACTACTTTTTTCTCCAAAATCAAGCTCATGCATAAGAAACAACCATCATGCAACTCGTTGCCATGAATGATGACAAACACAATGATGTTTGAGTCTCTTGTTGCCATGGTAACAGAACGAGCTCTTGTCAGATGTCTTTAATAGTGCTTCCTCGGTAACAATAAATGAACAAAAATACTTAGTCAGTGAGGAAAGAAACATTTTTTTACCAATGATTTTTGTATTGATCTATGATATGAACCTAAATTTGTGGACTGACTCTTGTTATTTGCAGAGAGAAAACTCTTCAAAGTTTCACTTTGCCAAAAATGATTGTTTCCTGTCTATACCTACCATCAATCTTTCAAATGTTATGAAAGAACAATTCAACAGATTGGCTTTATTTTGGCTCATTGCATAGAAGGTTTGTGTAGCTCTAATTTGATCCCTAAAAAGCTGCTAAAAGTAAAATAATGAAAAGCAAATAATTGTTGCCATCTACAAATTCCATACCAGTTTCAAATTTCAAACCTGCATAGGTTCAGGAAAAATTTGCTGTGGTCAGGTTTTGCCATCTTTTCCAGCAATATCACAGCAAAAGTGTTTGTTACACATGGAGCAAAGGGAAAAAAAATCAAACAGGCATGACAGTGCACTTCTGATAAATTGTTTCACAATATATCAGCTCAAAAGAAGAATTAAATGAAAATCTTACCTCGCAAATGAGCAGTCTGAACAAATCTTTTTTCAACTGAATCCTTTATTCAGAGAGTAAAGGTTACAAAAATGCTCTTTAGCTTCCAAATTAAAGAGGAAGTTTGAGGAAAAAAGGCAAACAATGGCTCTCTCAGCGCCATTTTTAACAGCAACCTCAACCAAGCAGCCAAACAGCAATAATATGCCCCGTTGCATCCTGGGAGATTCCACATATCTTTGAGCGGGGAAGGCTCCTCCGAAACAATTTATCAGACCATCTCATAAATTAGACAGGTGAATGCTTTTTCTTTGTTGGATTGGGAACGACGTTATTGTGGGAATGACAGAGAGAATATACTCCGTCCTCGATTTCACAACTCGAAACGTCTGCGCACCCAGCTGCAGCCGCCATCTTGTATGCGCAGAGAACAATGGGGACGGGGCTGACAGAGGATTACGGTAATGCCGTCCATTTTGAAGATTTCACTTCCTAGTGTGTGGAGGCTGGACGTCATCTCCAAATACTGAATATACTGATGAAGAAAATAAGGGGCTATTCATAGCGTAGTTTGCAAGGAAGGATGATCTCTTCACACTCAGGTCATTCTGGCGAGTTCTCTAAAAAACCAAAAAAAAAAAAACTGAAATTTCTATTTTTGTTTTTATATTTTATTCCTGGTAATGCTCTCTTTATTATGATAATTATTAATAACAATCCTTGCCCGAACAACCGTCCACAAACTAATCTTTTTCAATTTCAAAACCCCTGTAGACTGCAAACAATCGTGCTTTGGGTTTGCCCTAATTAAAATACTTAAGATGTGTTAATTGAAAAGAACCGCAATTTTAATTTTAGATTAGTCCGACTCTCCATTTCATCACAAAGATGTTTTCCTTACAAGGCTTCTGCGGTTAACCGTTTTAAAACCCTGCAAGATAATTTAAGCATTTTTCGCTTTTTGTCTTCTTGATGGCGCTCTCCCAATCTTTCACTTTGAATGTTAGACATTGAAAACAATTATCGCGAATAATGTCAACTTGCCACAGCTTTTTGTGCAAACATTTGCTATCGCTTCGCTGAGTTTTATTAATATTATTTTCACTGATCGTTGGCTATTCAGCGTTCAAACAAAGCAAACTTAGGGCCAGTTCGTTCTGCAATAACACATCATAAAACTAACATACAACTTGAAACAGCCCGGATGACTGAGAAAATATTTTTCTAGTGGTACGTTTTCTCGAAAGGCACACGCATCGTCTGCAAGGAATTGAAGGAGCCAGCCTGCTATATCACTACTAGTTGTGCTAAATGTTGTCCAATGGACAACGACTAAAACACAGCTTACATTACGTGGATGGGCTCAACAATTCAAGTAATTTCTCAGAAGGAAACCTGCAGAAGCTGTACTTACGCAAGTGGAGAATACAGTGCTTTATCCAAACTGAGTTACAACGAAACAGCTGAAAAAAGTCGTCTCATTAATTCGTCGAATAAGTTCCGGTTTCAAGCTGTTTAAAGGAAAATTTATTCAAGCCAAAGGAAAATACACACGAATTGCGTGTGTGGAGTAAAATAAAAGTTCTCGTTTTTTTAGGATGCAAGCTGGTTTGGCGCTATTTGTCATAATTTTGACAGTATTCTTTGGAAAGATGCCCTTATGTTATAAACGCCATTAGTCGTCGCACAATACAACAGGCATATACAGCTTTGTAAACCTGTATGAACGTCATCGTGAAACGTTTACTAATTAATCACCACTATATACTTTCCTTGTGGCTGGCAAAACGATGTTAAGGTTGTTTTGAACATAAACGTTATCAGAAGAAAACCTCGGCTCGGTGGATGCAGTGCGCGGTACTCTCTCTGTTCTTTCCGTTGGATTATGGTTACAGTATATTCTGTACCTAAACGGAAGCAAGAAAGCTGTCAGTACCCCATACAATGCAAGGTGTTTATATCTCAGAACATACAAGCTTCGTGGACGAAACAACAAACTGTGATACGGTGGTTCAGAAATTGCAAAAAAGAGTTCAGTTTTCCGAACCGCTGGAATATTGGAAAGAATTCGACAAAGAAACTGGAGAGCTGAGCGACATTGAAACTTCAGAAGAAAAAGAAGTAGCTTTGACGCAGCATTGTAAAAGCGATGGAAATTTGGATGAAAATCGAGACAATAGCCGCCAAAACAACGATTGTAAAGAAAGAACGAAGACACAAAGCAAGACAGAATTGGCCCAGGCCTTTCAAAAACGACAAGATTCAGAAATAAATGCGCTGAAACAAGTGGAAGAGAAAGGAAAAGAGTGCATCAGTGGAAGTAAACAGCAAGCGAAATTCGCTTCAAGCAGCTCTTTAACTAACAAACATTTGAACAAGAGGTCTTCGCTTTGTAATGAGACAAAACGGTCTAGGTTACGACTGGACGAAAAATTTTCGTGGAATCTCCACAAAGAGTCTCCACGTATCCAAACCTATTGCACGAATTCATCCTCGACATCTCTTAGCATGTTAAGTAGCTCCAAAGCGCCTCCTTCTTTGCCGTTAGTTTGCACAAGTCGCAAGATTTATGATGAAAGATTGCTCCCAACTTCGTTTGAAAACGTAGGAAGAGGTTTTTCCTCGACTAAACCCAGAGGAGCTGGCCTTCCGCCTATTGTCTCAAAATTGTCAACACCATATATTGTACAACTATTTGATTAATAATAATAATAATAATAATAATAATAATAATAATAATGATGATGATGATGATGATGATGATGATGATAATGATAATAACCATGTTATGTTTATTTAAATTATTTGTTTCTGCTCACAGAGTTTGTAAAGCGCATTTGATCATAATCTATATGTTAATTTGCCTTATAGAAATATTTAACAATTATTCACCGAAGTGGAGGTGAATAGTGGTGGATATTTACCGAGCCGCTTAAGTTTTCACGGAAGAGACCTTTTACCAGCGAGCTGGACTTAATGACAAAACGGTTTGATGATTTAACTCGGTGCATGTCTTAGAGCCTGTCTCTCGATTTGCTGCTACTTTGTCCTATTCTAATTGCGATACTAAAACATGCACGGCAATCAGTTCGGTTTCAACAACGATTTTCCATTCAAAGAAAGAAGTCTCGACAATTCCTCCTATCTTAGTTAAGATGAATAGTAATACAGCAGATTTCAGCTACGCTTGTTACTTACCAGTCCACAGAAGAAGACGGAAATGACCGCAAAAATAGACTGATCAGAACAAAGCATTCATATATAAGCTCATCATTTTCCAACAAGTCTTTTTCCTTCCCCTTAAGGCCCTGGCAAACGAGGACACATTGTAGCGGACATATTGTAGCCGACACAAAATTTTCCCCGTTTGCCTGCGCGGGCAACATTAGTTGCGGACACAAAATTTGTGGCCGAAACACAAAAAATGTTTCTGATTTTTACCAGAAACATTTTGTATCAGCAACAAATGTTTCCCAATTTGCGCAGTATGGAAACATTTTGTGTCCCACTCGTTTGAGCACCCAATTGCAAGGAACATCATGAGCAACAATGTGTCTGCAACAATGTGCCCTCGTTTGCCAGGGCCTTTAGTCACGTTCAGTCCGGCGGCATGCTTTATTACATCGGAAGGTGGACGTCCAAGTCTAGAAAAAAAGCCTCCGTCTTTCTTCTTCATGTCTCATCTGCAAAGCTCACTTCCGGCGTTTCTGCTGATGTGCAAACTAAAAATAGCCAAAAACAAGGCTGCTAAGTTGGATGAGAAACATTGCTTGCACGAAAAAGTCGATACACCTTAAGCTTGTGTTTTCGAGGTTGAACAACCAATATGTTAAGAGAGGTATCTGTACGATTGATTTCAAGTTCATCAGCAAGACGAAAGGTTTTAACATCGCCAAACTAAACTCCAGATGTTTGCAATTGTGCTCATGCTAGCCGCTACATTGTAAACTCTGTAATTTTGAGTGGTTACATTTTGTCGAATAACTCAAGTACGGGATATGACACACCCCTGGGACTTTGACAGGTAGTTTATTTACTAATTTTGTACAACATTCCAATTTTCTTGACATTATTTTTGAATGATAATCGATTTTACTTTTTACTTGCGTGACGTGAAATGCAACTATAGAACTGGCTGCAGAAACCTTACTCTCTTTTTTATAGAAATGTCTCTTTTTCAAAAGACATGTTTGCAAACAGTTTCACACTGCTGAATATTTCTTCTCCTCACATTTCGCCGAGATTACAGAAAAGTTTATGCAAAACATCCTCCATTCTTTAATGTTAGCTGGCGGACTGAAAGGAGGAAACAAACCGACTAATCATTCATTCTATTTATGGGTCAACGTTTTCTAGGTTGTCGGTTTTCTATACCGTCGATGTTTGGGTCGTCGTTTTCTAGACATCCGGATATTCTTTAAAGGTTTAAACGTTGCAATGATGAAATGATATCAGTAATCCCTTGTACGAAACGAAACAAGTGGCGATAATGCGTGAAAAAATCGAAAATGTAAATATTTGAATTTCTCATTTTCTTGATAAATCCTCATGCTTGAGCGTTTTAGCCGGCAAGAAAACAACAAACTTAGTTAACACATAATAACGTTGTGTAAGAACTGAAAGAAAACTGCATTTAAAGCGTCATCTTAATTTGTTTCTTCAACTTCCCATTCTAATGGCGATGGTAATTATAATGATAATGCTGATGGTGACGATAACGACAATATTCAATAAACCGTCGTAAGTTAAAAGACTCGTAATCTATTAGTCTGATCCTAGTCGAAGAAACTGCACTTCTCAAAACGTGCCTTTCTTCAAGTTAAATAATCGATCTTAGGTTTATAAGCAATTTTACCTACAATTACTTTCTAAAATCAAACGTCACGTTATCACCAATCAGCATGAAAGGCGCCCCTGTTCCACGTTAAAAAAGGCGTTACTTCTCATCCACTTTATGGCCTGGTGAAGAGATTCACTGGCACTGACCCCACCAACAAGGAGCTCGTAAAACGACTCATTAACTTCAAGGTTGCTACGTCCTGTTAGCTCACAGGGACACCAATACGGAACGCGCACCGGATCCTAAGAAGGCTCCTAAGAAGGCTCGAGGCTCGTTCTGATCTGATTTGTCCTTTTGCACTGTGACAGCAGCAAAGGACAACACATTTGGCTCTCAGACGAACTTGTGTAATTTCAGCCATTGTCAGTAGGTTTTTTTTCTTGTGGATTACCGTTAAGGTTGTGGAGAAGCAAGAGCGATTTCTCCTCTTTCGGCGTCTCCGTGTGCAGCAAAATGGATCAGACTCATTGAATATATGTCGCTTAAAACTGCCTGCTTAGTTGCGTGCTTCTGCTGGTCTATAAATGTGATGCGCAGCTGACTCGTTCCCAGAAAGACGGCTAGCTACAATTAATTGGTTGCCTGTGGAACCGATCGAGATTCGGTTATTCCTTTATTATCAGATAAAATAAATTACGACTTCCCGGCTAACAAACTTTACGCGAATAGTGAGCAAAGCTGGACCGAATCTTGTATATACTTGTCTCTCGGGATTTATCGGATTCCTTGGACGCCATTAAATTCCAACACGTCCAAGAAAAACAAAAAGTTCCATGCAAACTCCTTGATTTGAAAGGCGTGCATTTAACTGACGATAACTTGAGATCAACTGCGGGGAAAAATTGCTTATTATTTATATTTAATCTGAAAAAGAAACCTGCGCGCCGTGAGACACCAAATGACTTTTAATAAAGGCCTTTTCAGTCGATTTTTCTGAATGTGTTTGGTCATGGTGTGTCAGTTCGGATCGCTAATTTCCATATGGAAAAATAGAATATTTGTTCATTGTCGCTGCTCTTTTGTGTTGCTTGATGATTGTATTATTGTGTTAAACGCAAATGCAGATCAGTGTCTCCACTCTTGACCTCACAGCAAAGCCAAGCTAAGCCAACTGTGCTCAGTAACAACATAGTTAGTAGACTAACTATGGTAACAATGAGAAACACAATCCTCCAATCACGAGTCAGAGGGCCTGGATTAAGGCACGTTTCAGTTTAACGTGCCCACTGTAGTGGGTAAATAGTGGCATTGCGAGTATTTACGTTGCCATCCAAAGCCGGCGCAGCAACAAGTTGACTGAAAAGCTTCCTCTCTTTGGTCCGATCGTGATTGTGTGACAGGCCGAACTGAAACTGAAGTGGATCACGAGTTCAGAGTGTAAACTCATCAAATTTAACGCACGGGATCGAGTCGTTCTTGCTCTATTCAAAATGCACCGAGTGTACAGATCCAGTAGACCGAAGCAAGTGAAGACAAAAGACGCAAATTGAAAGAGGTACAGCAATTAGTTGTTCATAGCAAGACATTCAGTTCATCACCCGAGCACTTGGTATTAAGTAGAAGCCTTGTTATCTTATCAGCTATCGATTGGCTGCACTTTGCTAATAGCTGATAAATCATAACATTTTGTGCGGTCACTTGTGGTCGGAACACAAGAAGTATTTGTCCACATGAAAAATCATCGAAGAAAACGTAGGAAAAAGAGAAGTAAGACATCGCAAGGACGCGCTAAAGAACTCAGCTCAACAGAGGAAGATGAGGTTAATCCGATTGGGGTCGAGGAAGACAAACAGCGTATCGCAGACGAAGTGCCATTCGCATTTGTTGGTGCAGATCCTTATAGCTTTTACGAAAGGACGTCGCTGAGACAGGCGACAAAGAAGGAAGATGAAGGTTTTGAAACTACGTTTCAGGAAAAATCTAGGGAAGAAAAAACAAAGCGTGAAATGAAGGGACAGAATAGAGTTTCTTTACCGCCATTGAAAGAGAATAGACCAAACCGCAAGCAGTTGACCTTTCACGAGAGACGTGCGGTTCACCATTCGATACTTGATTCGAAACAAAACGACAACACGTATGATATAAAAACCGAGGGCAGAAATAAGCTGGCCGTGAGTTTATCTTTTGCAGGAATTTATGATTTGGACGACATGAGCCTCGAGGAAAAACCGACCGAGACAAAAATGAACAAGAAACTAAAAGGTATTTTGAAATCGGTCAATAATGGAGTTACAGAAACTGAGGAAACCTTAGACAAAGCGGAAGCCACTACTTCTGGAGTGACCAAATGCGAGGATGAGAAGATTACAGATGAAAGAACGAAATATTACGTGATCAAAACTTTAACACTTGAGGACGAACTCCCTTCAAACCAAAGGAATTTATTTCGAGACAAACTTGTGCTACCTCGAATTAAGAAAACTATTGTACCAACGCGTTCAACCCAACGCTTCGCTGATGAATGCACGGCCGTAACAAAAGCAAGGGCACAGAACAGGCTATCCAGTATTGGCGAAAGAGAGAACAGAAATGTCACGTTTGCTGATAGCCGTTCACGACGAAGACGAAAAGAACGAGTTCACGAAAACTCGATTGAACAAGTTTATCAACATAGAAATATGCCATGGCTACCAGTTTTAGTCAACGGGAGGTCAACATTGTCTTAACCTACACACGACCCGTGAGACAATGTAGACTATTTCTCAAATGTTTTTTTCCTCTTATTTTATCAGTTTTATTGTGCACATTCGTTGTCCATTCGTTTACCAACGGAAATATAAGCAATTTAAGCCCAACACCAGTAAATTGAAGTCCGCAAATACGGTTGCTAAACAAAAAACAAACAGGCCCCCTTTCCCTAATCAATGCTGAAATGGCGCGTATCTTGGACGAAATAAAACTGAGTGCTCAGACGCCGCTTTCGAGGCGGGGTGGGGTAGGGAGGGCTTGGAGAGAGGGGTGGCCTTAATTCCCATTCTTTAGCCGATTACTGTCCATGCAGAGCTCAGAGTTTGAGGGGGAGATCCAATGCTAACGTGGGAAACTGTTATCCTTGATAACGAAGGTTTAGCAGGTTCCACTATGAACGCTCCATACGCGGGTTGACTGTTTTAGTCGTTTGCCCCTTTCTATCACTCACGAGCGCCCGCGAAGTTTAGAAACTGGCCAAAATTCCGGAATTTTTTCCTAAAAGTATTACGGCCTCACACAGCAATTAAAAAGCACTACGGAAACGTATTGCTGAAGGACTTTCATTTCTGTGTCGACCCAGCAAAATCACTTCGACATTAGATTTTAAATTTTTGTCCCCTGTTTATGTAAGCGTATTATCGTACTTAATTGGAATAGACTGCTAGCAGTACCTTTCTACACCTGCTTTCTAGAGAATCGCTAGAATGCGAGAACGAGGAGAACTAGTAGAAGAAAGAGACAGTTCACTGCTCGCAGTCTAAATAATCGAGAGCACAAGCCATCATGAGCGAGAGATACTGGAGTGAGAAAAAATAGGTAGCTGAAGGGTACATGTGTGGGATACACTGCATGTCCACAATCAGGAGCCCATGCACAATGCATTGCAAACTTTACAACTCATTAGTATTAACGGACTTACAACCCATGACATTAGTGAGGTGTGGGTTACCACTACGCACAAAAAACTAGAAGACACTAAAGGAAGGACCTAGGCTCCCCAAGTCCCTCTGGGCTCGCTCACTTCTCATTGCGAATTTTTCCCGCGCCGCCCGCTCGACTATTCAGACAGCAGAATTCAATGAGTTGAGCGGTGAGAGGTCTTCCCAAAACTAAAGGTCTCGGCAAAATTTTAGCCAAAACTCTAGGGTCTGGCAGTCTAGAATCTTGTGCAAAGCCAGCTCTCGATGCCTCGATTTATTTAAAAGTCTAGAAATGTCGTTGGGTTCGTATAAAACCTGGGTGAACTCGTCGTTTACCAAAGCCTCGAATTCACCGTTTGCCACCCCTATAATCGACTGCTAACAGTCGCACTTTTTCCCTCAGATCACTGGCGCGAACTCTTGTAAGGTAGAATTATACAAATGCATGCCCGGCAGAAGAGAAAGAAGAGGGATCGGCGTTTCTCTCGCTTGACTGATCTAATGCGCGCTACAGAACTTGGGAGAACAACTGAGACAGCTCGTCTCTAAAGCTTCTTAAATGTGGTGTTTGCAGAGATTTCGAAAACTTACCAAACAGTTAAAGAAAGGCAAATTGCAATTGAATGGTGCTTCTTCTCCGGGTCCTTATCGATCAGCTTTTGGTTCCTCAATTAACGAAATTCACAGATACTTTAACCACACCATGCATATAGGCAGTGAAAAAGAGGCCAACTTTCACCGACCAGTAAATCATAATGGTGGTTGTTAAGTGAAACCTCCCGTTAGCGGACGCCCTCGAAACACATTTGGGACCCTCGGCGCCGGACATATAGGCGGGCACCATTCTGCTGATAATTGGCATCTCAGGGTGTGTTCGCCATGCCTTCTATTACTCAGTGAGCATTCGCAAAGTGTACATTAGTTGAACAAAGCAAAAGTGGATATTTTATTAACTGGACCCAGACCATCGTCGGCATATGGAGAAATAGCCTCCTTCGCAGACGTCTTTGGGCTCGTCACGCGTTCCTTGCCCACGAACGTCTGCTGAACTGAACTACCACTTCCGTTCGCGGCGGTTAGCCAATCATAGTTCGTTTTCCAATTTATGGAAAGTAGGACTTCGACCCCTGGATTATTTTCACAGACGATGCACGTGAATCGGGTGTCGATTTCCATTCTTACGCAGCTCGTTATTGGTTTCTTCAAAACAAAGGCTAACCGCCGACGAACGGAAGTGGTAGTTCAGTTCAGCAGACGTTCGTGGGCAAGGAACGCCTGACGAGCCCAAAGACGTCTGCGAAGGAGGCTAATGGAGAAACAATTGATAGAGGTGTAGTATAAGTGAAGTGGAGCGTTCGTGTGAACTCGACTTTTACACGAGGTCTGGCTGCTTTAAGGAGGTTATTAACCGCCTGCTTCTCGCTGTGAGAGGTGTTCACTAACTGGAGGTTATAAATGTAGACTGGACCAGTGGATAAATCGCCTGAACTACATACAGTCTGGTGTCTACTTATGGAAGTGTCCGCAAGTGGTGGTTTTTAAAACTGGTTTTGTTTATAAGACCCCAAAACGGCTACTAAGTCAATAAGCGGTATAGTGGTATATAGATGATAGTTTAAAGCTCTTTTTACCACACGCTAATGGCAAATTTTGAGAAGTTATTTGTTTGTCTCACTCAAAATGTTAATTCTTTTATTCTTAAAATGTGCAGGCCTGAGTATACCTTTGTTTTAATTTCAGTCGCAATCGGACGAAGTGTATTAACAATTTCAATGCAGTCAGTTTTAATTTGGAATTGCTTTAATTGACGATAAACATGCAGGTGAGAAGGAAAGCAAGTACCAAAACATATTGCACCCATTAGTCTTGAGTTGTAACGATGGAAAGAGCTCTTGAGTGAGTGCCAATAAACCCTATATTACAAGTTGTTGTCTTCCGCTGGCTCAATTTGTTCTCTTTTGTCTAGGGATGGATTACGGCAAGTGCGTAATAACGAAAATTATGCCTTTCTTCGATCCGTATTAATCAACGAGTAACGTTGTCAAACTAAGTCCATATCAACAGAAAATTGCCGAGGAATTCTGAGGAGTATAACGAGTTTCTTCGACCCCTGAATCATGGCCTGAATTGTCTGTCGCCAACGATCGGTTGAAAGGGACGTGAGATTCCATTCTCTTCATGAATATTTTATCACTGTTGTTGGCGTAAAATTAATCACTCTGTCAATATCGGCAACTAGGTGACGCCAGACCTACACAAATGTCTCTAAACTCAAATTTATTTGCTTTCAAAGCTGAAATCAAGTATTTCTCATGTCAGCAAAGCACGAGAGTTGAGTCCTAGTAACTGTACGGCGGGATACCATTGTAAACGTTTCGGTGACCAATTATGGCAAGGATAAGCGAATACAATGTCCTTTTCCAAGACGCGCAAATGTTTAAAAGAAGTGCTATAAACAGTGAAGTAAACAAGACTAGACGACCACCTTTCCTTTTACCAAAGATGAACTTCAAGGAAACATGGACAGCGAAAGGCAAATTCCAGCAAACAACGGACACTGAGCTTGATGTTCGAGGATTTGGTGGGAAAACTTTAGCAAAAGACAGGGTTCTTAGAAAGAAAGGAAAACGGAGAAGAAAAATAAGAGAGCGCAGGGAGAATGTAAACAGCTTGTCAACTCCTGGCAACAAGATGGAGGATCACAACATGGAGGGATTTTCTCTTCCACAAATAGACTCCAAGCCAGTGGGGAAAAATGCCGTGGGCAATACCTCGAGATTCTTGGATAACAAGGAAATGCCACATCGTCAGTTTGAAAAAGCGCTCAACACCCTATTGAATGTGATCGAGAAAAGTAAGGAACAACAGACAAGAACAAAAGAGCGATTTCAAAGGAATATTGTACATGGTGAACAGAAACCAATTAACGGAAAGTTGCATCCAGCAGACAAAGCTAAATCCAGTTGTTCGCCAGGGTGTTACAAAAAATTAACCCGGTTTGAACTATTTGTGTCTCAAAAACATGCATTACAAAATTCGAAAGAGTAGCACTAGATTGTGCGGTACCGTACAAAGCGAAGCGAGGCGATGTGTCGAGAGAAATCAACTGATGCCTCCATGAGTAGCGTATACCTTGATAACGTACTGATATCTCAGAAACCGGCTTTCACCTTGTACAGTGTTATACATTAATTTGCTAGAACTGCTCTCAAGTCTTACTTTCGGTAACTTCTTGTTTCGTTTGTGAACGGAAGAAAAAAGTACCACGCGCATTAACACTGTGCAGTAACCTTACTCAACAAGGAGAGACAATTATGGAGTCAATTCATTTTACTGAAAACTCGAGTTTTATTTGCCAAGTGCACTCTACACTTCGATGTATCCTAAACATTTCTACTAGTGCTTCGCCACTGCATGCCTAATGGACAAGCGGCCAAAATTGCGGCATATTCTGCCTTACAAGTGAGTTAGTGTACTTGGACAAATTCCAACGACCAAACGCCCGTGAATAAATACTGCTAATAGTCTTTGGTGAATCAGCAATTAAGCAGAAACAGCAACCTTAGGACAATTGCACATTTTCTCAAATTTTCTTTAAGAGGGAATCTTTCATAAACAAGCTCACCCACCAAAGTTCACTGAGGAGTGTTAACTTGAAGTGACGTAGGGGAGTTATTATAGATAAACAAAAGAAAAATTGCCATATACGACGAGAAAATGGATTGATTGAGAAATGGTGTGACGATGTACAGTGGTGTTGCAACATGAAATTGTGGTTTCGCATCACCAGTTTGGCGCGACCCAGTCAAAGAATTTCATGGCTAATTCAAATCCAAGGAAACAGGCCTGCAGTCAAGACAAATAGAAAAGACAATTAAACTAATTTATAAACAACTATAAATTGTTTTTCACGCTTGGCAGGACTTGCATAATTTCCCGCGCTTGGCACTACTCGCGTTTTTTCCCGCGCTTGGTGCCATTGGCATAATCCCTCCCTTGGTAGCACTTGCATGTTTCTCCGCACTTGGTGCCACTTGCATGCTTTCCGACCGCGCTTAGCACTACTTGCGTGTTTTCCCGTATTCAACACCTCTTGCAAATGTTTCTGCCCTTGGCACTAGTTGCTTACTTTTCCACACTGGGCATCGGTTGCACATTTTGCGGTTTTCACTCTACCTTTTTCACTTAGTTATTAAAGTTTGTTTTGACTGCCATTTTCTGTCTCATTGGTGATTCCTTTTTAAAACTTAACAAATTTCAGAAACTTACCGCATTTGCTGGGAAAGCTCTGATCATGACAGGTGTCAATCCTCTAAACAAGGCACCAGCGCCTTCTTCACGCATCTGAAAATTATAAGCAGCGCCATTTCTATCAAATTTAATCAGACTTGGGCAATCGCCAAATGAAGTAAAAATCCGTGTAAGCGCTTGCGTTTTCACACGACAATAAGACTTAACAGATAAAACAGAACGCAATTAAGGAAATATTGACGTAAGGAGACAATAAGTAACAAAAAAAAATTGTTTCAATAAATGGACATAAAAGTAAAGTAAATTCGTCAAAAATCAGCGAATGAAAAAACAAACAAAGAAAGAAAAAGAAACACAAAACGAAAGCTATTTCCACCATTTTTAGTCTGAACTGTGCTTGAAATTATTATAATTATTATAATTCAACATAATAATTACGCATAACCAAAGTCAGATAGCTTACCATGTGTCTAAATACGTCTCGGACTCCATTTGGATACGATCCCTCAGGAGCTGCAAACGTTCAAACCATGAAAATCAGTGATCTGGATTTTACTTCTCAGTTTATGTTCTCATTATTTTGTACTTGTTATCACAAGTTTATTTTACAATTTCATAACAAGCTTTCACCAAAAGGGGTAGTGTACTATCATGGGAATTATCCCTGATTTTGACCAAAAATTTACTAAGTCAATTTTCAGTGACTTTTTTATTCATGAATTCCTTCTGGATTACCAGTGAGATACAATCATATAAATTTTATAAGAAACAATGAGCCACCATAAATTATTATCAGTTTCATCTAAAATGCAAGGGGAGAACTTGAAAACGTTGGCCCGACTTTTTCAAGTCGGCACCATGTTGGCCAAGCATAACCAAAAACAGTTAAGAATGATTTCCGTGAGCTAAAATGCCCTTTTGAAGAAAATGTGGCCATTATTTTTCGTATGCCATCGGTAAACAGGTAGACCTCCTTTGCTTTAATTTTTTCATTGTCAAATTATTTTTTTCTTAGCAAGAATGAGTACAAATTGTTGTTGTTGTTGCTTTCCGGATTTTTACTAACTTATCTATGATACTGCCACTTTAAGAAAAACAATGAAGAAAGAGTTCAATCAAGACTTATTGATTTTGCTCTTTTGTCTGGTGTCGCTTTGTCGCTCGTTTACGACTCCGTCTGTCGCTTGTTTTGTTAGGGACAAATGTCGCTGTCGCAACGTAAACAAAGAGGAATGGAAATCGAATTGTTGCCGTCGCAGACTGTCGCGCGTTTTCTGCCAAATTCTGTTGGTTGTCGGTTTTTGGAAGAAGATTGTCGCCTGTTTTCGGAGCCATGTCGCTTGTCGCTTCTACCCTTTGGAAGGCCTCCTAAATGCTGGGTAAGTGATGTATGATATAAAGACATGACCAGGTAAGTGAGTCCAACCTGTTTGTAATCGGGACTTCAGTACATCAGGAGCAATTGCTACACTCCAGTTCATCATGCCTGCTACACCTACACATAGAAAGAGAGATAATTTATATTAGTAAACAAATTACCACGTAAACCTAATATAAAGCGTAGCTATACTATATGACATATAATCAGTGCCACACCAAATCCAAAATACACTATAATCAAACTTGCAGCATCATTGATTTTTGTGGTTACTGGCTTTTAGCCAGTACCCTCTATGTTACGATCTGAGTGAGTGAGTGAGTGAGTGAGTGAGTGAGTGAGTGAGTGAGTGAGTGAGTGAGTGAGTGAGTGAGTGAGTGAGTGAGTGAGTGAGAGTGAGTGAGTGAGTGAGTGTGAGTGAGTGAGTGAGTGAGTGAGTGAGTGAGTGAGTGAGTGAGTGAGTGAGTGAGTGAGTGAGTGAGTGAGTGAGTGAGTGAGTGAGTGAGTGAGTGAGTGAGTGAGTGAGTGAGTGAGTGAGTGAGTGAGTGAGTGAGTGAGTGAGTGAGTAGGTAGGTATTCATAAGAATCCGTCACAAACCGGTGGTGATCTCATGAACGGTTGGCTGTCATACGTTATGCCACATTTGCATAAATAAGGCCAGCACTTCTCCCTTGCGAATATTTATTATTTTTGCGGCCTTGGCAAGCGCTGAAAAAAATTTCTTTAGTTCTCTTCGGCACAATGAACTGATTCAATGGTAAAATACTCTCATTACAGACAAGATCTTTTTACAAAGGTTCTATGAAGCGCTGAACACGCTCAATATTTGATTTTTGTGCAAGGAATAGTTTTGTTTCCTTGCACTGGCGATCCCCTGATGGAATCATGTCATTATGTTTACGGGTTCACGGGGTTCACGACAAATCTCTTCGCTACAATGCATGCTGATTACAATGGTAAAATACACTCTCGTTACAGACAAGATTTTTCTTCAACGCTTCTATGATGCACCAATCACAGTTGTATTTGAGTTTTTATGCTAAGTATTTTTTTAGCTTCAAACATAATCTCAAGACTCGTTTGTTTCGCGCGAAGTTGTAGGCCAAGAACAGGAAGTCGAATGTTTGAATGAGTCTGCTTCAGCGAACGGGCTAGGTACCCGTGATAATGGTGTGTTTGCACTGCTTTACAAGAAGTTGAGTTTTTATCACAACTTTTTACAACTTGGAAATAAATGTTTTTGTTTTTGTAATCGAGTGATTGCCATACCATGTACTGGTTTCATCTGGAGATGTTGGATGTATAGCCACGATGATGAACAATTTTACTGTAGTTCACATTTGCCTGTTCTTTTCCTTCCCTTGTACATGTGTTTTCATAACTAGTAACCACGTGTCCTCATCGAGGGCTTTTTTATTCCTTATCGCCATGTCATGTCACGCAACCTCTCAAAAGTAATTCTTATATTTGTGCTTTACCTGATTCACAATGTAACGAGATCACTTTTTACTACACAACATTAACTCTAACTGGAAAATTCCAGAACAGAACAACGTACCTCCAGCACAAAGAATACTTAAAGGACCAACTTCTTTTCGGCTGTAAGAAAGATAACAAAATTCTGAATAGCTTTGTGACGAAATTTAAGGCTCTAAGATGGTGAAGAAAGCTGGAGGGTGAGAAAAGAGAGTAGGACTCGCAGCTCCCCCTTCTATGGTAAGGTAGTTCTGCCCCACTCTACTTTATAATATTGTGCCCCACTCTACTATATAATATTGTTTCTCCCACTATATCTGATTTTCCTCGAATAAGTGCCCTGGCACATTTTGGCCAAAAGATTGGGGGCTTATTCAAAGGAGGGCAATTAATCGAGGAGGGTGGGGGTGGGGACAATTAATAAGTTATTTTGGCTAATGCACATAAAAAAACTCTGCAATCACATGGAGAAAGAAATAACTGGAAGTGACTTAACAGAAAGTAAACTTCTCCTACATGTACTAATGCCAGTGCAGTTGAAGCAATAGAAACAGGTTTCCTTGTATCCCTACGATACAACATCTGTACTTCTCTAAAAAAGATGGAAGTTAATTCAAGGGTGGGTACCTACAGTATCCACAACTCAGTTGGATTAGTCATAATTCCCCAAGTCTTAGGAGTGGAGATAAGTCTTAAAATTAAACTAGTACAAAAAGCAACATCCTATTTGTTTCTCAGATACTGGTTTACATTTTAAGGGCATTTTCAGTGAATTTTCCAAATTTTCTGGTGAATTTTTACTACTGTTCTAAAAGTGGGTAATTACAGACTGCTAAATATACATTGGTACATTTTAGTTCAGAGAAATAGAATAGAGCCGAATTTTAAGTGCATCTTTTCATAACTTACGTTTTTCCTGCAGGTGTCAATGCATTAAGAAGAAATTCATATGAGGCAAAGTACATTCCGGTAGCAGGGACATCTGTGGAAAACATTGACATTGAAAAATAGGAAAGATTACCAGTAATTAATTTATAAACTAATTCAGCCCCTCAAGAAATATGTGACCTTGAATGATCTACACACACTAAATGACATCAAATTCAACCTCACCTCTCAGCAAAGTAGCACAAGTTCCTTTGTAAACTCCACGGATTCCATTTTCCTTATAAAGCTTTTTCACAACGTCAGCTGGGCCAGCATATTTTTTCTCTGCTCCAGAGGCTTGTTGGATCTATGGAGATCAAAGGTTCAAGGTTCAAACTGTTGTTTCCTCAAATAAGATAGTTGACCTCCAGCCAAGAATTTGTCCTCCCCACCCCCTGCCACACCCACCTGCCCCACCATCATCTCCAAAATACCTTAGACAGATGTCGTACCTGTAAAATGCACTTGATTCTTTCTCCTGGAGCCATAATAACAGTTGTGCAAACTCCAGCAAAAAGTCCTGAAGTCAGGATCTGAAAATAGCTGTTGAAAAAAGTATATTTGAGTGATACTGCACAATGAAGGGAGAAAGTACACATACATACATTGCAGCCAATCCAAGGTAACTCTCAGGTAATTTTTACTTACGTTGGATCATCATGAGGATTTTTGAGCTGCAGTTTTTTGCCCATGTTGAATCCCCAGAAGCAGATGGCAAATATTGGTGCAACACCAACAACAGGAGCTGCCATTCCCTTATACAGGCCAAGGAATCCCTATAATGAAGGAAACATGTTTCACGTGTTGCTTTAAGCACTGGCAAATAATACACAAACTGCCTAAGATAGAACATGTGTTCCAACCATGGAAGGACTGCAGAGTCAGACAAGTTGTCAATGACCAGATGCTTTGAGGACAACCTCTGCTCTTCAAAAATGTCAACAATCCTATCTACTGGTAACTTTATATAATAAGGGTTGCCACTAGCTCAGATAGAACAAATTTCCTGACATTTCCCTGACTTTTCACTGACCACAACCCATCAGTGTTGATCTGTTTTTGCAGGGTGAAGCCCCTCAAGGGGTTTTTTCCCCCCTTCTCCATGATCCCTTTAATTTCAGATCACTGTAACCCCAATCTTATGCTCCCCATCTTGGACTCAAGACTTTGTGTGATATGACAACATAATATGATAATGTAATTATATACGGTAACTGCACATATCACATAGTTTCATGGTGGTTTACAATTCCTCTGTGGAGTGAGATCGGATGTCTTCATGTAAAGGCACCACTGGCAGCCGCTATCAGTCGTTATTTGATCTCATCCACCCAGCTAACCCATGCATTAAAGACAATGTGAAAGACATGAAATCAGAGATAGATCACCACACCAGGGACTGCATCACCTACTATTTTTGAACAGTGTGTGGGTTCTTTAATGTCCCACAGATTATTAGGAACAAATGTTGTGAGACAGGACCTACGGTTTATTGTCCTTATCTGAGAAGACTAGAAAGTCTAGGGATTTCCAGAGGGGGTGGGCCGAAGGTTCAAACACAATCAGCTTTCCATGGAAAGACTATGAAAATATCTGGAAGACACAATCCCTAATTAATAGGGCCTTCTAAGTAGAAAGTTCAAGCTCCATGTCAGAAATAGCAATTATTGTAACCCCAAATTAAAAGAAACTAAAATCTTGGTTCTTTGAACTGAACCAATGGTCTCCTATGTATGCTGAGCAATACTGCTCAATTTCACACTGACACATTACTTGGCAATGATTTCTTAAATTAAAGCCAGTTAACAGCACAATGATCTTTTACTGCAGCACTGATTTCACCTCTTTCCTAACTGTTTTCAATGCACAGTCTAGAGTTCCAGTGAACATTGGCTTCTGTCCTGGTTCAGGCGTTGGCATTGTTTGAAGGCGAACCTGGTAAAAATTAACAAACAATTTTGTCACAGATCGAAATGTTCAAATTTAAGACACTAATTAACTAATTCAGCCTTTCATGGCTACTAATGCTCATGCCATTGGCTTCCCCATGGGGTTGAGCGACTGGCCAATCAGGGAGATATGTGGGGGAATACAAGGAGATGGATGGGATACTTTGCCTGAGGGTAGGGGAAAATCTTCTGTAGACATTTTTTATGATCAAAGATTAGGGAGTGGGGGAATTCACAAGTTTGTAAAAGATGTCAGGGGGGATTTTCTGTTGAGAGACACCTCATGCAGGGGACTTTGTCTTGCAAGATTCTCTGACCCCCTGGGGAAATTCCTCAAGTTTGCTTGACTAATTTTGCAATCACCCTGGTTAGCATGTGGATTGAACCCAAGGGAAGTCGATGACATGTGCATAATCTGCTTCTCAAAATCAAAGTACCTTATTATAGGAAATTAACATTCATGTTAATTAAGATATTCAAAATTAATGCGACTTAATGCAAATTGAAGCAAAAATTACTCTCCAATAAAGGAAATTACAGTACCGCTCAAAAGTAAGTTACCACCCTCGCGCGCGACGCGAATCGCGTCGCGCGCTACGCGATTCTCGTCGCGCGCTACGCGAATCGCGTCGCGCGCTACGCGATTCGCGTAGCGCGCGATGTTCTGGAAACTGTAAGTATATTGACCTGAAGTTCTCTCACCATTTAATATGCCATTGTAAAGCAACAATAGTCGATTTCAATAGCTAATTTCCAGTGTTCGCAAAAGCCCGCTAAGAAGAAATGAATATGCGTAATCGATCAATCATCGCCGCAGAAGGGAAGCGTGTGCTTTTCTTCCAAATTCCGTGTCAAACTGTTTTCTCCTCGAAACTTTGATAGACTGAGGTCGACATATTAATAACTTTAAAAAACCTGCATACACAATATGATGTACATGAACATGCTTTTCAGTCTTTTGAAGTGGAGATATTCCGAGGAATTCTACCGTCGTCGCGCCGCATTCAATTCGCTTCATTGGACACGAGCTTCTTCCTACACTGTACATCAAACCGCCAATTTTTCGGCTCGTCCATGAGCCATGACTGATGCTTGATACTTTTTGTTAGTTTTCTATTCATATGATTCTTGACAACTAGCCATTAAAAAAATTGAAAAAGTTGGCGAGCTGGCACGGAGTTTCATGCGGCAAATTAAAGACAGATCGAGCCGTAGATAAGAAGACCAGCGTAATTAAGCGGAGCACGTGCGAGGCGTCCGAACTACAATTACTCTTCGGCAAATCTTTTTTCCACGGACAAACTCTACTGGATTAAAATCTGCACAAGTTTTCAAAGATATGGCCAGGAAAACGTGTTCGGGTCTTTCGAAGTAGAAAATATACGATTGAGCGCCGGCGTGTCGAATAAACAAAACATTTCACATACAACTACCCAAACTTATGCGTCTTCACCGTTGGCAGAATGAACTTCAGATTTCTACATGATAAAATTGTTCGTACACAAAGAAGGAGATAAAATAAACTCCGTTCTGTTTCGGGTTCTATTCCTTGGCTTCTCATGAATTTTTCGGTCATATTGAGTGGAAGGTTTCAAATTACACAGACAGTAGTTTTGCGGTTTTATGCAAATTTGCGATCCGAAAGCAAAATACATATGCAGTAACCCGGCCGGTCATTAGTCGTTTGCTTGTGCCGAACTAGCTCTTGATTATGTCCTCAACGAATTTAGAAAACACGACCATTTAAACGTATCGACGACAGAACCGATAAAAATTCAGCGCTAACGGGAGTCACGAATTATGCTTATCATTCGCAATTGATCATTCGTCGGTTTGTTTACAAGTTTTCGATTTGTAATGACCTCAATGATGCTGTATTTATTTGCACAGAAGTGAACTACACGTATGAACGACTCAAATTCGACAGAACAATAGCTGCATTTGGAAAGTGTTACGCGAATTTAATTGATGTCACCTTGCAAAATCACCCCAAATTTATGCCAAAAATTTCCGCTTTAGTGACTCTCGCGCGACGCGAATCGCGTAGCGCGCGACGCGATTCGCGTAGCGCGCGACGCGAATCGCGTAGCGCAGGAAACGCGACGCGACTGGTAACTTACTTTTGAGCGGTACTGTACCACAAAAAAGGTGCTGTATTTCAAAATAAAGGAGATTGTAACGTACACTAAGAAACATATTTGTTGAGACAACAGGAACAAATTTATTTTAACACCAAATGTAAAAATCTGCAATACAAACAATGTTCATGGAATTGTCCTTGAATGTAACTGGCCACTTTGGGCGTCTTTCATTGCCCAAGATACCAGTGGATCTCCACCCAGATAAAATCTAATGCTTTTTCCTTTTTCAGAAAAAATAAAAAATAGCTTTGTAGCCTGCAAAGCAGTCAATTCCTTGCCAAACTCTGTGCGGGGAGTTCGAGCAAACAAGCGGGCGAACGAGCGTGACACTGCGGTGAGCAAAAATTGGGGAAGAAGCGGGAGGGGTGGGGCGGCGAAGGAATCGCCTGCAGTCATTCTCACACATTTTACCGAACGCCCAGATAAATGCCGCGCTCCCTTGGGACACCAACTGTCAAATTAGAACCAATCATAATTAACCTCAGGTAAATCTTTTTGACAACCGGCAAAAGCAAATACTGCATGAATTTTTGTGATGGTGAATGAGTATTTATAGCGACAGCAAATGAGTTTTAGCAATAGTGAATGGCTTTTAGCGATAGCGAAGGAGTATCAGCGACAGCGAATGGAATTTAGTGATAGCAAATGATTTTTTGCAAGCGATAGCGAAGGAGTATTTATGTGCGACAGCTAATTTACGGCAAAGGACACAATCGTGAAGGAGCTTTAAGCATCCAGCGATAGCGA
>JAEMWC010001925.1:0-78917 GCA_016490735.1 Pachyseris speciosa | reverse complement strand
GCGGCACAACATTCATATTAACTCCAGATGGACTGCCGTGTTTCCTCGTGTCTGCTTCAGTAAACTGCGAGTAGTCTCTAATTTTGGCGATGGATTGTGGGGCGGGCGAAAGACACGTGCGCGCGCGAAGTTGCGAGGAGACGCGACGCGAGGGGAGCGCCAAAATTAGAGACTACAGACCTTTCACGGCCGAGTGATTCGGAAGTATAAATCTCATATCAACAGCAAGAATGATACTTGTTGTCACGTATCGGAAAACGTCGATTCACCTTGTGTTTTTGAAGTCTGAACAACTAATATGTTAAGAGAAGTGTCTATACGAATGTTTGCAAGTTCAACAGCGAGAAGAAAGCTTTTAACATGACCAAAATTTAACTCCAGATGGACTGCCGTGTTCCTCGTATCCGCTCCATTGAGATGTACATTTTGTCGAATAACTCAAGTACGGGATATCACACACCCTGAGATTTTGTTTGACAGGTAGTTAATTTACTATTTTCCCACAATATCTCAATTTCTGGACTTTAATTTTTGAATGATAAGCGATTAGTTTTTAGAAATGTACTAGCGGCTTGAAAATGTCCAGAAACGTTCCTTTCTTGTGTTTCAAATGACCCTGGATTGACGTATTTGTAAACAGTTTCACTCTGCTAATTAATTTTCTACTCACATTTCACCGAGACTCCATTCACATTTATGCGAAAAAATCCTACATCGTTCGATAAGTGTTTCCTTCCTCAAACAATTATCCATCGAAGCGAAAACAAGTGTGCTTCGTTTTTTTTTGGAATCAATACACTATTTTTATCACGTTGCATAATGATAAACCTCAGTGGCCTAAAGGTCATTGTTCCTGCCTGTGACGCAGCTAAACCGGGTTCGATGTCCTTTAGTGGTATATATCACGGGCTTTATTTTTTCTGTTTCTCTTTTTCTTGTTCTTTTAGAAATATTTTTTACAACTGTCATAATTATTGTTCTCAATGGTTGAGCTGTATTTTAGAGGAATATATGTTGATAGGGCTCTAAAGAAATAGACTCCAACACAAGCTAAACACAATGCGTCCGATGTAAGAAAGACAGACTTCCAGTTAGGGATACAATACTGTTTTTTTGCAAGCCCGAGTTTAGGCTAATTGTAGCCTCTTGTTTATCCACCGAAGTGACTTGCACTGCACATGCGTAAGTCGCTAGTGTGAACATCATTATGCTTATGCTCACGCTTGTGCTTATGTCACAAGTGTGAACCAGGCTTAAGTGACGTGAGGAGGGCGCAGAGCGCGAAAGGGTTTCTTCCTCCCTACGGCGTGCTGCCCATTTTACACAAGCCCTGGGGCTTATCCCCCCTCCCCCCAATCCCCCTTCAGTGCCTTCACTACCCTTTTCTAGCGCCTACATGCATGGCAGGAGTAGGCCAATAGACGACAAAATATTAAGACCAAACAGCGTTCGCGAAAAAGACCACACACATTGTCCCAAAATAGGAACTTTTCTAGGTTTCGATACCGTTGGATTTGATGATAACATATTAAGACCCGAAGACAGAGGTGGGTTTTATAATAAATTTATTTAGTTACGTTGGAATAGCTGCGCGTTTAGTCACTACACAATGTTAGATCTCTGATAGGACCTCGCAAAGAAGGCGAGCGTAAAGCAAGAAAGGCAAATATTGGCGTTTGTTTATCGGCAGCATGCCTGCACGTATTACTAGCATTTCTTGATATCTACCCTATTTTTCGTACTTGTAGTGTAACAGCTAAACATCTGTGGTTGGATTTGCAAAACTAGGAAAATGAAACAGAACTGGTCCAAGCTCGCACTTGTAAGCCACGTTCATAGACAACTCCCTTTACGAGCAACATATACCTGCTAATCTGGTTAATGGGTTGGTTACTTAAGGTAATTAAGGCCTAACTAAAATAAACATTCTACGTTCTAATTATAACTTCCAAACTGCAGTTGAAGGTGCGAATTACGAACACCTCCCATAAGCGGTCGTACACCTCCCCCAAAGGATCCTGCATTACCTATTTCTAATAGCCGGTCACTGGAAGCGATACAAGTACAATAAGACAGTATAACAGTATAATTCACATATTTGGCCAGAAATTGCGTTTGTATTTTAAGAGCCTGCAAATGTTCGTATTGTGGATCCACTGTATCCGAAACTGTGAGACGCATGGGTGGTGTACAAAAGATGGGGCAGTTAGTGGTGGAAGTGCTCGCTTCAAATCCCGTTATCATCCGAAAAATCCACTAAGAATTTAGCCTTAACGCAGACGTTATTTACGCTCGTTACGCAATCCTCTCCCGACGCAAAGGGGAGGAGTGCGTGACGACCTTAAAGAGCTGCGGAGGAGGCAACTGGTTTCGTTATGCCTACATGGGCCTCCCTCTCAATATATTTTGATTTACTTCAGTGTTTCCTCACCAGGCGCAGTTGAAAGAGCGAGAAATGGGGACGAACACTCCCACAACCCAATGAGCAACGCTTTCGACAAAACAGTGATTGCATTCGTGTTTTGTTTGACGCCAAAGATTCTTTAACTGATACTCTAAACGAAAGCAGAGAAACGCAGACTAAAGTATTTATTACCCTCCCCCTTCCGGGCCCCCAAACGGCTCTCAGCTGATGGGAATATTCTCATATATATTATTTACTACTTTTTGAACTAATCAAATACCTGAATATCTACACCGTAAAACTTATGGAAAGCTTCCTCATATCAAATAAAACTAAAAAAAATCTACAACGTGTAGGTCCTTCTTTGACAATAAAGAGTATGTTTCTCTGTGTCTTTCACTCATAATATTCAAATAAATAACCAGACATCCGAAAGGCAATATTAATTAGAAACTGCAATATTCCATAGGCCTGCTATGTAGATACTCTTTGCCAACTATGTTTTAGATGCTTTCCTTTTCGTGATACATAACTTAACCTACGAATGAATTAACGGGAAAAGCCTCTATTTAGCGTTTTCAAATCAAATGACCTTTTAAAGAACTAACCAAATCTTGAAGATGCTCCCCATCGGTCGTTCGCAATATATTCTGATTTGTTTTCAATAAACCTGCCAACCTGCAGTTTTGCCCATAAGCCAGTTCACCTGCATTCGAGTCAGTGTGGAAGTCTGGTTCCTTCAGAGAGATGTCCACCAATTAGTAGAGAAC
Organism: Pachyseris speciosa; assembly: GCA_016490735.1. Classification (NCBI taxonomy): domain Eukaryota; kingdom Metazoa; phylum Cnidaria; class Anthozoa; order Scleractinia; family Pachyseridae; genus Pachyseris; species Pachyseris speciosa. Next base: position 75,743 of record JAEMWC010001925.1, on the reverse strand, counting down.
TCTCACGGCAAGAGACAACATAAAGATAAATTTAAAAACAGAATTCGTGCATTCTTATTTGAAATTCTAGAGTCTGATGGCTCGTATTACGGTCTAGAAGAAATTATATGCAGGGTAAACAAACATGGCTCTTAACTATAATGTGCTGTCTTATTGCCTGTGGATGGTAGCGCAATAATGCCACAAGATGGTAGCGCGTCCTTTGGTCTTCGTTTGTTGCTCTAATCAGCTCTTTATTCAGATTTTTTACTCTCTCTCTCTCTCTTTTTTCTTTTCTTTTCTCAACGTTGTTCTAGTTTTAATCTCAATTTTATTTTTTTATTAACATATTCTTTTTAGCAGTCCTTCATCTTTCCTTATTTCCTCTCCCGTCAAGATTAGCTATGCTACTTGCGGGTCAGGTAATTCTGTATTTACTAAATAGCACGTTAATAAAAATCAACTTCATCATCAACTTCATCTCGCCCCAAGTATACGAGTTCCTATATACTTATTCATATACCTATTAATATAACAATGACTGTAGATTAAATATGTGGAATAGGAAAAAATGAATTAAATAATGAGAAGGTTCTCTAATGGTCTCTTGCAAAAAGCTTTTTAGTAGAACGACGCACGGAGTACGAAGAACAGATTTCTCTTTCATAACTCTTCAAAGAACTGTATTCTTGCAGTGGATGTTCCTGTTTGAATCTACAACAAAACGGAAAAGAAGTTTGCTTTGGTGTAGACAGAAGGAAATGCCGAGGGCAGCATACCAGAATGAGAAAATTGAAAACACACATCAAAAAGAGGCTGTCAAATAGGGGGCTTCAGAACGAGGTTAGATGGAGCCCATCGAAACTGTGGTGGACACTCGACTCTTTCAGAGAGACCCTGGAGCTTTCCAGATGCGGTCTGTGATTGGAGAATGAAACAATAGAACACAAACAATACCCCGGATAACAAAAGAAGCTACAGGACACTGGGACCAATGAAAATACAGGACTGGAAGAGGTACAGGATTACTCCTCTTTCGACGCTACAAAATCAGCTGCGTTGGCAGATCAATTTTTAAGCGTGAGCATTCTAGATGAAGCTGATTTTCTTCCAACACAACAAGGAACAGGACAGGAGAACACGCGCTGACCCTAATAGCAACCAGCGACTTTTCACAGTCATAGCTGTTCAACTGCTTTGAAGTTTGACTTGTTTATTTGAAGGAAGCTTTGGACGTGTGTAATGTGGTATACGAGCTGCTATAAAGTTTATGCAGTTGAAAGGGGAGAAATTGGCCAGGATGAAAATTGCCGTAAACTAGGCTTACTTTTTGTAGTGTGGAGTATTTATTTTCACCGCGTCTTAGGTTTTCATCATGAATGTAATCCCAGCGCGTTTGTCGATCATCAATCTTCAGACCCTAAAAGTAAAACATCATGCGATTAAGCTTTACACCATGCACTAATTAGTCCGAGAACAATTCCATTCTCCGCGTTTTGTCGTGCAACATCCCTGAGAGTTTCCAAGTAATATCATCACATCAGAGACAACGTTAGAGTCCCAAAAGCAGTGAAGAAATTACTAGATTTGTTTCCGCTTGCCCTTCCCCAGTCAGCAATTACGACTGTCTACGATAGATGTCACAAAATGACCCGAAGAGTGTCCTCCGATCATCTACCAATTAGAAACAATGAAAATCTGCGAAAGTTTTCAGAAAATTATCCCGAACAATTACCGATTCTCACGCCGAGACCCATTACAAAAATACCATACAATTAGAAAAGTGTTTAAACTCATGGTAAAAGTACTTGACATAAATCACTTTAAAGATAACATAATAGTGTAACTGAGTAAGACACTACCTCCATCTGGGACTTCAGGTCTCTAAGCTGTTGCTGTATATTCCTGTTCCTGTTTAAAAATACATAAAACCAACCGTTTGTTATTTGTAGCACAAAAATGAGTGTAGCATCTAACGCTCAAAATATTAAGGGCATTCGTTCGTTACCTCTCTCTCTCGTATTCTCGCGACAGCTGATTAACCTCGCCGTCAGTTAACTGGTCAACACTCCGGTCAATATCGGCAATTATTTCCCTAGGATCACTATACCTCTGAAAAATAAAAATAAAAATAAATGAAATGACGTTAGGTGAGATGTCCGGCCTCGAAGGGCTCCCTGGAAAGTTTAATACCCGACTCTCATTACTATTTCATTTCTTCATGTGTTTGTTCAGAGCGCTTTTCAATTGAGTGTCGTAAAACCAAAACCACAGCAATTACTCCAGCCAATCACAACACGAAGCAATTTCATGTAGCCGGCACAAAGCGCGGGAAAATACGCGCGTGCAAGTCGCGATTGGTTTTGGTTTCGCTTCTCATTGGTTAAGAAAGTGGCGCGAGTTTTCCTGGCCAATCACAGAGCGAAGTAATGCAAAACCAAAGCAAAACCATAATTACTTTCGACACTCAATTGAAAACCGCTCTATGTCAGGATTTTAGGTTTTAACTTTTTAAATTAGTCGGTAGTTTTACTTTGGTAACTGGAATGAGCTTTTGATTATTTTATAGGAAAAGCGCAATATAAATATTAAATATTATTATATTATTAATATTATTGTAAAAGTGTACCTTTTAACAAAGTGTACGAACAAAAAATCGTGTTAGTTTGCCAGTAAAGTAACACAACAATTTCAAGCGAATCGGCGTTGGACGTTCATATTGTAGTTGCTGTTACTGCTCATGGACTCAGTCTATGCTATGAACTTCCCGTTTTCGAGTACTACATTTTCCTCAAACTGATATACACTGTAAGCTCTGATCGTCCGTTAGCCGAAACAAGACAAGCTACACGAGAATTCCCAACATGATAAGTCTCACACATTTCCCAGTTGTCAAAGATAGGTGAAACCAAGCGAGCAGTCAACTGACACTCGATTTCATCTAAAACTCCTCCACAGATTCAGAAAGGACGCATCTTCGAGTGGATTACTTACAGAGAATAAATCTGGGGAGGACGTAAGTTCCAACAGTTTTTGCTTTGCCAGCCTCTCGGCCTGTCTTGATTTCATTAAATCCTCTCTCAGAAGTAACGCTTCCCTTGCTCTACAAGAAACAGCACGCAATACATCTTACTAATTTCAATGTAAATCATTAAATTGTCTTTTTGTCTTTAGAGTACATGTATCATCAAGTTTATGGTTTTCTCATACTTATAATTTATCACATCTCTTCTTTGGAACGAGTAAATAATTTTAATCGAGGAGTCGTATAACTTGGTGAAGCACGATCATCCGGGTGAAAACATAGCCTCCTGAGGTTTTCGAAATGGTCGTACTGGCTGTTTTTGGCAACCAAAAACGTCAGCTAGCATTTTCGGAGAGAAAATAGTTCCCTACAAATTTTCGTGGAAAGTTCATTTCAGCTAGCATTTTCTCAAGGAAGATCTTGTTCCCTAACATTCTCGGGCAATTAAAATGTTACCTAAGGAATCCGAATAGATCAAATTCTTCCTTTAAACAGACTTTAACAACACGATAAGGTACTTAAAAATGTCTGTGTACAGCTTTTGGCTGATTTGGCTCGTTGGGTGCCCCTGATCGTGCTTCACCAAGATATGAGGAGGCAGCGTGGCCGAGTGGTTAGGGCGCTGGACCTGTAATTCGGTGGTCCAAGGTTCAAGCCCCTCTCTGACCACTAGCTGCTGTTGTTTCATGGTAGTTCCGAGTTCAACTCCTCCGCCACGCTTGTAAATAGCCAACTGGTCTGCCTCCTACCATTTGGGATCCGTAACCTGTTATGTTATATTTGAATTATTCGTTTCTGTATGCTATTTGTATCATTATCCCCGAAAAGCCTCGACAACTTAAAAAAAAAAAATTGAAATCAAGTGTTAACCCTTTGTTCAGCATGCACGTTCTCCTGACTATTCTCCATACATTTCTCGACAAACTGGTTAGGAGAATTTGTGTAACCATCAAGAAATGAATCCATTGGCGATAAGAAATTAACTCCTGGTCACCATGATCGGCATGGTGATACGTGAAGACCATGTCCTCCTGATTCAGTTGATCAGACTACAGTTCAGTGACGCGTATATAGGTCCAGAAAGTGAGGAGCTTCTCAACTCTCACCATGTTTTTACATGACAGGCCACTTTTTGGTAGCGAGAAGTCCAACGCTGAAAGATGCAACAGGTGTGAGTTTGATTTGTTACCTTGCTTCAGCCTCTTGCATAACTCTTCTCAATCTTTCCTCCGCTACTTCACGGGCTCTTCTCTCCATAGCAATTCTCTCATCACCTGACTGTGGAGTAAAAAATGTGAATATGAACAAACATGAAAAATGTCTCTAAACAAAACAGCCTCTCCCCTACTAACTCTATCCTCTTTGGGTATGTTTAGTCTCCCTCGAGCTTAGTGTTCCTTCCCATGTGAGCTTTATCCCACACGTTGCGCGAGTTTTGTGCATTCTCCTCGCGCGGCTCCGCGCTCTATTCACGCGCTTCGTCCACGTACCCCACTCAACTCTCCCTTCTAGTGCCTGTCACGCGTGCTATTTACAGTTAAGTGTGCGTAAACACTAGTAAGAAAAAGCTACCAAAAAGAAGGTACAGCGTTGTAAATGGTTTACTTTCTCACTTTTTCACTTCAGACAAACAAAGGTGTTTTTTATCCACCTTGGGTGGGTGGGTGGGAAAGGGTTATCCAGCAGACCACTTGCCGTTGCGTCACTTGTTGTTGTTTTTGTTGGACCACTGCATAACGTACCTTGCTAACACACATACGGAGCCGCTTGATCTCTTCTTCTGCATCCGAAGCTTTTTTGCCCAGTAACGCTGCCTCTTCTTCTGCCACTCTGGCCTTCTCTGCTAGTAACTCACCCATCTCTTCGGATTTAATCTGATTTAAAAAAAAACCTTGGTAAATTTATGTATTCTTATGATAACCACTTGCTTCCTCCCAGTTTTTCCAGTTTTATTTTGCATACCAATCAGGTACATGGTTACAACACACGCAGCTCAAATCGGTTCTATATTCCTGTAATTTTAGTCTTAACTTAGTTCAGTTATTATTTGTTCTTCTTATTTCCTTTGTGACGTGGGAGCCCAGGTTTTATAAGCCTCTTGGTTCTTGGTCCTTCAGGCTCCCTTGCCAGTTTAGTATTATTGTATTTAATTGTTTATGTTGTTTAATCGGTTAAATAAAAGAACTGAGCTGGAAAAAAGGAGAAAACAGAGAAACAAATTTGCAACAGTCTTTGAAAGTAAAACAGGCTGCAGCCCTGTCGAAATGTGCCGACAGCCAGCAATTTTGCCTCCTAAAGTCAATTATTTCTCCTCTACTTCACACTGGGCTTCACTGTGATCTTCTCTAGCAGGCAAGGGTCGCTGTAAGTTTGCTGCCTACTACTTCAGCCATGATGACCTCTACTACAAAACATTTTGACAGGGCTGAGGCTGATTTTCAGGACGAACTAAAATATCCCAATGTTTATTTGTTTGTGTGTGTTTCGCTCTTCAATTGCTGTAGCTTACCAAAGGATAATATTTGACAGCAAGAGGGAGCTCTCTTTGAAACCACACTGATCCTCCTGGCCATACCTTCTCTGACGATACCCGCACCCCCATCCCTAAGTACTACAAACAGGTTACTCCCTAGAAACATAAACACCATAATAATTATACACATATATTCACCAAAGCTTCTTTTGCTCTGCTTGCTTCTTCCTGGTATTCAATCATTCTTCTCTCTAATTCCTCCTTTTGTTGTGTCACTTCTTCTCGAGCTTGCTGCTCCTTCATCAACTTGTCTCTTTCAATCTGAAAACATAATACAATAATTTAACTGTTCAGTGATTTGATGAAGCTATTAAGAAGAGTTAATCTAGGAAAATGAAAAAAGCTGAAGTATAAACGTACAATTAAACTCAGTAAAAAGTACAGCTTAAGAAGAAGTCAAGATCTTGATTTCCTTTACCTGCCGTCTCATCTTCTCCTCCCTTGCCAGTGATCTCATCTGTTGTATTTCCATTGTATCTGGTTTTCTTCTCCGCGTGTAAAGCTCATGGTTGCCAACACACAAGTCAAGAATCTTGAAAACACAACAACAGAAAGTAAAACAGAGGGAAAGTGAAGCAACATGTGGTACACTGAAGGCAGTGGATTTAGAGCGTTCAATTGAGTGTCGAAAGTAATTAAGGTTTTGCTTTGGTTTTGCATTGCCTCGCTCTGTGATTGGCCAGGAATACTCGCGCCACTTTCTCAACCAATGAGAAGCAAAACCAAAACCAATCGCGACTTGCATGCGCATATTTTCCCGCGCTTTGCGCTGGTTATGTGTAATTGCTTTGTATTCTGATTGGCTCATTACACTGCTTACTTCTGTTGTGATTGGTCAGAGTAATTGCTTTGGTTTTGGTTTTGCGACACTCAATTGAAAAGCGCTCTAAACGTCTAATTAAGCAGTACCAGTTTTCAGGATGACTTGTATCAATATCACAACAAAATCTCCCAATTTATTAATACCACAGGAAACATACATGTAACCAGAATGTCAGAAAAAAACTTATGTTGATATCAAGGTTCTGATCTCAAATACCGTCTGATTAAATTCTCCTCAGTTCAGCCACATTAGATCACAGCCTCTACCAAAATATAGGTAGGAGATATTGCCGAATTATTTTGCTGCTTAGACAATGACCACACCTGTATGCATCCAATATATTTTTTGTTACACGCAATGGTTTAACATGCACTCATACATACCACTTTGTTGACTCGAAGTTTTGCTGCATGAAATATAAAATCAGGTGATGACTTGTCGGCTGGTTTAATCTGAAACTAAACATAATTTTAACACAATTGGTTCATCGGCTTCATTAAAACCAACACAACATTCCACTTAGAATGTTCTCCATCAAGACTGGAAAATACTGAAAAACGTTACCCTTTTATCGTGAAAGGAGATGTTCTTTGTCTCATTCCAAGGAAAGGAGATTTTTGGATTAAGCTTATTGTCTTTTTCATAAATGTTCAATCCGTGAGCATCAATCCCAAGCCATAATTCAGTTCCCTTTCTGTTCTGCAAAGTCACAAAAAATGAAAAAAAAAATATACATAAATATTCACATTTTTAAAACAGTTGCAGTGAAAGGAAAAGAGAGAGGTGAGAGGTTCCAAGACTTGTCACTCCCTTATGCCGAGCATATAAGGTGTTAAGTTTCCTGAGACCTGTATTAATTTTATTCATTAACCTGCAAGTTCATTCCAGGTATTTATAGCTCAAATAAGCTGAGAGGGTCTTAATATCAATATATATATCTTAAATTCTATTAACAGTTTACATTAACTACACTGTATGTGATCATTACGTATATTCAAATTTATTCCTGACTTAAAGTGCAATTGAATCGAAAATTAACTAGCAATTTTTTTTTCCGTTTTTAGATAGCTTATAATCCCCATATTTCATTTTCAGTCGTTTCCCTCCTTTTTGTGACAGGGATTCACCATTTGTAGGGGTTCCAAAATTCCCACTGTGGACTGAAATTTGAGGCATTTTGTGCGCGGCCAAAAGGTCTCTGTAACATCATTTGTGTGTAATGTTCAAGCGTGAAACATATTTCAGAAGGCAAAAAAGCTTTAACCTGGAATGTTTTGCACACCTGGCAGCCCTGGTAGTGAATCTTGGTAGTTCTCCGACATTTTTATTCCACTGAACTCACAAAAACAGAGTGACTCACTCGACTGAGTACACACGAATGACGTCACAACTATTCACCAGACCCCAGGTCTTTGTCTAGAATTTCGGTGAGAAATGCCCAACTTTTGCCGCATTTTAAAATAAGTTCCTGCTACTTTTAGTAAATTATTTTCCCCTTAAAATGTTTCTTAAAACACCAACATATTGAAGAAAAAAACTGGCTTTGAAATTTCAAATCATGTGCACTTTAACAACTTGAATTCAATGTTCTAAACATTTACCTTGATTTCAAAGTAACTCACACCATACATTTCAAGGTCCTGTGCTATTTTCAGATATTCCATCTCTGCTTCATCTCTAACCAACAAAAAAAGAAAACATCCAAAATGTTCATAATGCAGTACATGTGTTGGTATGTGTTGTGGTACAATTTTATCCTTGGTTTAATTATTTTTCTTTCTTTGAACAATACATACCTCTTACTAACCAAATTCGAGGTCCGTACTGTAAGTTACGGACCAAGTGTTTTCCTGGTAATTTATGGCCCAAGCACAAAGCACACGGGCCATAAATAAATGGCAAAAAACGAGGATCCATAACTTACAGTATGGACCAACAAAACAAGGTTAGTAAGATATTTATTATAACTCTGAGGTTTATATGGTGTGTGGAAAGAAAAACAGTTGAAGTCAAGCAGGCCATACTGTAGAATACGGCCCGCAAAATTGACCAATCACAGCGTGCATACTAAGTGAGAGATATAATTACCATATCCAAAAACAAAGGAAGAAAAATCACAATTATATCCACTGCTTGAATACTGCTTGAATACTATGAATCACACCTGGAGGGAAGCTGACCTCTGCTTGAGGCAAAGGAAGTCAGAGAGAGCTCAAGTAAGACTATGAATATAGCTTATTCATAGGTGGGCACTTAATCAAGGAGGGCAGTTATTAAGTTTTTCTTTCAACGAACTGTAAAATAAAAGAACTTGGCAAGCACAAGAGCATGGTAATAACTTGAAGTGACTTAACGGAAAATAAACTGTTCTCCTATATGGACTGATGCCAGTATAGTTAAAGCTTAAAAGATTATATTAAATAAACAGGTTTTCCTTGTATCCCTTCCATCTAAGAAAGTGAGGTGGAGAGGCCAACAGGGTGAGCACTGAATCAAGGGAGGGTGCTTATTCCAGGAAATACAGTATGACCAAAAAGTGATTTGACACAGTAACATTATGACCATCAAATTAAAGAATAATAAAAAGCGGTTGTTGTGCTCCACCAGATCAATAAAATGTAAAAAATAAGATGGAAACCTAATTTTTCCCTTTTCCCTGGGGTGAGATTCATACTGAACTCTTCCGCAATTTAAAATAAATTGCTTTAGTATTGTTTCTAAGTGCACAGCCTTTGAAAATTTAGAAAACTCCCAGGGCACAGTCACTATAGATGGATCCAGTCACTGTTCATTGAGCACACAATGACACTTACCTGTAAACTATCTCAATAATATTATCGTAGATTCAAATTATCAAGAAAAATCTTAACTAGTACCTGTGGTAATATTAAGTATTGCCATCATAGAACTTTACAAAACTGGACATACCTTCTCATTCCCTTGTGTTCAGCATACCAAGACGTGATTCTCTCTTCCCACATGTCTGAGGTCATTTGATACTGATCAAGGACCTAAACGATGTAAAAAACCAAAAGTAAATAATTACTTTGCTTACAATTTTTACCTATTATATGGTATGCATTTGAGTACATGAAATCAAATGCAGACTGAAGAGCTGAAATCTACTCAAGCCAAAGCTATTAATTGAAGGGTTCAGTGGAAGAAGGGCGTACGTGACAATTTAGGTCATTTTGCTGATGTCGTCCAAATGAGCTGAATTTTTGTATGTGGCCTTTGATACATTAGAAAAACATTGCCCTATATTTTTTTTCACTTTTTTGCATCCAGTTTTCGAGAAAACGTGGGCCAAAATATGCATTTAACGCGTCACTTAGCACAGTCTTCCACCAAGCCCTTCATATGAAAACTAAGCGCCAAATGTTTGTAACTGACTTAAGACAACACGGAAGGAGAATGGAATGCAAACATGGCAGAAGTTGAACTTAATGTTAAATTGTTTACAGCTCATTAACCAAGCATGTTCTTTTTTTCAAAAGATCATGAGACAATGCATTCTCAAAGCAATAACATTTGATAGGAATCTTCACAATATGCAATGAAAGGAATATGCTTTAAATAAGTAAGAATTTTTGTTTTCAAAATGGAATGACTTTTGAACCGAAGAATGTTCTGCAAATAATGTTTTGGTAAATACTTCACCAAAAAAGCCAGTAACATTTTTGTGAATAGCTGGTACAGTTGAACCAGACGATTATCCAGACTCATGGTGACTGAGCTGAACAGTCTGGATAATAAAAAATATGAATATTAATGAGCCAACATTGAAACTGAATGACTGAACAAATGGAGCGTGAAATTTTACTAAGCAACAAAGAGCCAGAGCTCAGCGCTCAGTGAGCTCAGAGCTCAGTGAAATGCATTGCATTGGTATGGCACGTGCGTGCTAAAAACGGGCACAGATGTGTGTTCGGAAGCGAAACAAATTCAGTTTGAACTGGAGTTTCATTGCTTAATTTGAAGGGAAAAAGTTTTGCTGCAGATCTTTAATATGGCTAATTGATATTCATGAAAAACTGGCACCAGCTACATGTAAGCAAGTCCTGATAATCGAGAAATCCGGATAATCGAGGTCCAGATAATTGAGGCTCGACTGTAAAAATAATTGATTACCGGCTCTTAACAAGGGATGGTGAATGGTGAATCCAAGACTTTGCGAGACTGTGAGACTTACAAATTTTCTGTGAGCCTGAGATTTTCTTAACCTTGCAAAAGAAATTGAGACTCCAAGGTGAGGTTACGAAAAAAAATCAAGACCGCAAGAGCTGTGAAATTATTTTGACAAAAAATCTGTGAGATGCCTGTTTTTTGAAGAACCATTCTTGTTAAAACAAGAACCCTGCTACTGCCAGTGAAACTTAAGGATCACCTGGACCCAACACATCAAATTCCATACCCTTTCTGGACAAAATTCAATTATTTTCCATTACAAGTTATAAGAGAGCGAACTCCTGTTTGAACATGCGTGCTCAGCTGTATACCAACCCTCTTTGGAAGCAGGAAATCATCTGCTAGGAAACCTGGAGTATGGAATTCTTTGTCGTAGTCTCCATACTGAAACAAAAGAAAGCAACGCTAAGTCTGTAACATTAGAGAGTCCGGTTCATTAAATCAATTTGAATGCCTTCTATATCATAATTTTTAAACACACGGCATTCGTGAAAATAAGGTTTATAAGCAGCACATTGTCGTAAGTTAATATTAGGATTAGGATTTTAGGTTTTAGGATCTTAGACATTTTATTGGAATTTTACTGTATCTGATGAATATTTTACTGTGTATAAATAATGATTAAAGAAAGATTAAAGTCTTTAGTCTTAGTCACCATGCTAAAAGCAAAAATATTGGGTTAAAGCAAATCCTTCAGCTAAGTAGTTTTTAGACTTTCATTCATGCATGCAATTTGTGCTTTACAATAATATTTTAGTCAACCATGCAGTGGCAACAATGAACCATTTTTACAAAATGGCCAAAAAAACAACAAATGAGTTAATAAAACAAGATACGATTAGCATCACAAGGTCGAGATGGATGGGAGAAACTTGCCAAGGTCCCTTAATTTCCACCACAACTTCTTAAGTCAATGATAGAAAAAACAAAGAGGATCACTTAATTTACTTTATTTATTTCTTTTATTTTTTTCCAATATTCTACAGTTATAAGTGTTGAAACCCATCGAATAACTTTACCTTTGCTTGAACTGCATAAGAAGCTAAAAGAACAGAAGCTTCCGGTGGACAGAAAATGTCCATGTTCAGAATAGCTTCCTTCACTTGCAGGAAAAACAAATGCTGGGTAATTTCTTGCATCAACTCTTCAGCAACATCTTCAGGATAAAACTTGATGCGGAAATTAAGGCCGACTGGATCCTCCTTGGGAACATCTTGATCTAAAACCTGGAAACAACAAGGCAAAAAAAGTAATTTGAAATTGCTGTCTGCAAAGGAGTTATCAGGTGTGATGTCATGAATTTTGAAACTTTGTGTCTAACAAATACTGGTATATATTGGTGTCAGCCGACCCCCAGTCAGCAAAAAAATTGACTTATTCGGGCAAAATTGGTCGACCATTTGGGCACTACAAAAACGATTTCAAAACAAAATTTGTACCTCAATGTCTTAATAATTATATCTGTTTCAATCAAATATTGCCTAATTTTCTAACTACAAAATCTACGAAAGCTGACTTGAATTCACAGCAATTAAAACACTTTGGTTTGCCTCTCAGAATGCTGGAAATTTTATTTCAGAGTACTAACATTTCAAAATTTTTTATGTCCCTGGATCCCCTAGATGCCCCTGCCTTTGGCAGTCATTTATTCAATTTCTCTTTCTACAAACTCTAGATCCGCCCCAACAGTAACAGCACCATAATTAACATTGAAAAGAGCATATGCCAATAAGATGGTGCAAAATAATATATAAAGGATCATTAACATTATTTTGGAACGTGGCAAAATAATCACTCCTCAAGGTGAATCTCATCTCTTTTTGTGTTTGACAATGATGACGAATTAAAATGGAGTCGTAAAAAAACGTCTTGTTGCATCAGTGAGTTTCATTTGAGCAAATAACCCTTAGCCCTGTCCCCAAACAAAATTTTCCCCATACACCCATGCTGTCAGAAACTATGTGTTAGAGTTTATCAAACATTTGACAATTAATTTTGTTACTGTGAAGATAATTTTTATGGTTAGTTCACAGGAAAATAAAGAAACAAACTTAGATACTGACCTGAAAATCTAGGGATCAAATAATCAGGGCCCAGTTGCTTGAAGCATGGTTAGCGCTAACCTGGGTTAAATACCATGACAACCTATAGGTTTTAATATATCTTAACCAATGGTTCACGCTATCCATGCTTCAAGCAACTCAGCCCTCTCAATCCATGAAAAATACTACATAATTTCACTGCCTTTAGTACCCCTCAAAACTATCTTTTATAAAATTATTCTGACTAAAAAACCCCAAAATGAAGATGAGAGTGATTATTGCAGTAATGTTATTAACAATATGGGCTTATTACAAAACAACAGAAAGACCAGCTCCCAGTTAGCTTCAACGTTAGCTCAGTTAGTAGAGCACTGCACTGGTTTTGCAGAGGTCATGGGTTCAACTCCCGTACAAGCCTGAATTTTTATCATGCTTTATTTTCACTACTGCTTAAGCAGTGCTCATAACTGCTATCATCACTCTCATCTTCATTTCTTAAGCCGTGGCTACATGAGCGATTTTTTGCTTGCGAAGGTGACGCGATTTTTTGGAAAATTGTCGTGTCGCCCAGTGCAGTGAAAATCACCTGTGTAGCCACCCTGGCACATGTGATGCGACAGCTCAAAAAATCACAGAAAAAGAATTGCGAAAAATTAAACTCATCCAATTTCTCGAGAATTTTTTCTTGCGATTTTTTACCTGTTGCGTTGCCAGTTCAAGGATGGCTACACTTGTGATTTTCATCGCACACTGGTGATGCGGCAAAATTGAAAAAATTGCATCACAGGAGCGAGCGAAAAATAGCTCATGTAGCCGTGGCTTTAATCCGCAGTTCAAATATATGATTTTCACATATTCACACTGAAACCCCAAACCATAATCAAAAGTTATGCATTTAAATTGGAGACAATAATATTAATGCACCTTACAGGTTCAAAGTTAGGAGTGCTCTACCAAAATGATGGCATAGGTCCAAAGTTTCAGGAGCTGTTACAGCAGATAAACAAGGTTTACCATGATTGAACTTAAAACTACATTTTAAGAGCGGCTGCCTGTAATGATCGAGATCCGCATTTCACCAACCACTTGGTCGAATTTCTGATATTTCGTCTGAAGATAACCTTGGATGAACTATAGGGTATGGTTTTTGAGGTTCTCGATCCTTAAATAGGGTATCATTTTTGCCCATGTTGGCATAGTGTTCCTGGTGTGATCCTTAAGTAGGGTGCCTAAATTGTATCAGCTAAAATAGCAGAGCGTAAATACCTAGCTAAACTAAATTTTGAGTTTTTCCGTGGCGGTTAGTCGTCGTTTGGATCGTCCCCCATTAGCCTGCGAACAATAACTTACGTTTTTTTTTTTTCAGGTTTGGGCTTAAATAGGCTATCAATTTTCGTTTGCTTCGTCCATAAATAGGGTCAGGGTTTAAGACCCTTCGCGGCACACACCTATCCGAAGTTTATGTACATGTAATATTTAGTCTGGAACAGTGCATGTACTTCAGGTTCTTTTCATCTCTGGGATAGCCTTGATTTCTTCCCCTCTCGCTATGCCCCCGTTCTCTCAGCTATCCGAGGGTTAACGTGCCCTCATGCAAGTACTTTTTTACGTTTTAACACAAGTGTTCAGGGACAAGTTTTCATTCCTGACCATTTCCATTGTTTTATGAACCAACATAATTTGTACATGACTTATCAAACTAAATGAGCGTATAACATGAAACAAGGTTCACTAGATCTGTTTCCAGTCCGAAGGCGCATGGTGTGACAACCGATAACCTCGCGTTACACGTTTGTTCATTGCACGCATATAAAACTTTTCTGCAAGCTTTGCTTTATATAGTCTCACACAGTGCTCAGAGGGTATTACTTATTATCAAAAGCCGTTCTTCCTGATATGTCTATCTCCTAAACTGCAACTGGCACGGCACTTCTGGTGACATTTTCAAAGATCATGGATTGGTAAACCATATATGGTTCGTACACTTCAGTATATTTAAACAGTTCAATGTTTACTTTCCAGTGGCACGATCCATCTTAACATGATGATTTGCTGAAAGCTTTAACTTTCTTACAAAGTTTGTTTCCTTTACAGCTATTTTACTGATCGACTGCTTCATTTAAGAAGATAAAGGAGCTGTAAAGTCTGATTTGCACAACTACCTGCAACGACGAATTGGTATGAAAACTTGTTGCACATGTTTCGTAGGCTAATTGTCCAGAATAAACATATTTTTAGAGCAGAATCTGGAATCAGAAAACATTGAATGGTTGCCTTCAGTCAGTCTCATTAGTTTTAGGGCTGTATATGTGATGTCTGGAAACACTTTATACAAACTCCAGATGTCAGTGTTTGTGAATCGGTTTTGATCTCATAATTCGTGATGTTAATTGTGAGCTGCAAGTATCGCACGCATATTTGATCTTCCCTGAGTGGGAAAGAGTTTGAATCAGAGCTTGAAACTTGGAACAAATAAAGTTCTTTTCTTCTTCTTTCGAGCTACGAGTTTTAATTTAGAGAAAATCGCATACCAGAAACACTTTTAATTTCATGAAAATAAGCATTAGTTTCAAGGCCATTTTGAGTAGTGTACACAAACCTGCATGCTTTAGAAAGCATCCAGGGAATTTGGAATTTTTATTGCATTCGCAGAACGCAGTTCTAATCCAGACTGAATCGAGATTTTTGGACAATGGTTGGGTCTTGACAAGAGCTGCCCTAGCAATCTGCAAGCAATCTGCGGGGGTGAACAAGAATGACATCATCGCCAAGCCAACTCAAAAGCTTTCAAAATAGCGGCCGTCGGCGAGGAAGACAAAAGTGATGTCTAAATGTCTTAAATGAGCTGCTACAGCCTGGAAATGGCGAAAGTAAAAATGGAGGCGTTACAACTACAATGAGTGGACAATTCATCAAGTAAAAGCGGAATTGAATCAACGAAATGTTTAGAAAACAAGACCTGTTTGATCGAGTTGTTGAACACGGTGAAATTGGGGTTCTGCCAGAGACCTCTGCTAGCAGGGAAGGTTCTTTGCAGCGAGGATTGGCGATTGAAGTGGATGATCTGCCACCTTACCTCTCAAGAAACGACTTCGACTGAAATTTGTTATATCAGGATAAACAAATGTCTGAGAAATATTTTGTACACCTTTTTTAATACACCACGGATCGGTCATTTCGATTTCGTCACTGAAACAAACAAATATGCCTGCGAACAAACATACCATGTTGGGTCGGAACAAGTCCTGAGGAGCTGAAGGAATTTCTGGGGATTACTGTCTGGATAAAGCTCAAACAATTGCCGATTTATACAATAATTTGTTCGTTGCTGCTACAACTATTTTCAGAAACTATGTTTTAATTTAGTCAAAGTTGATATTTTTGAGGCTTTCCAAGATGCTGTCAATGTGCTTTTAGTGTTCAAAGATCATCATGGACCACATGGCCCTCCATATGGTGGTTTTAGGGTTAACATACCAAACCGACTAATACTCGAACGCAATTTCTAATTACTCGGGATACTGTAAGTATACCGAGTTATAAAATGTGTCAGATTTCAGTCTTTTTTTTTTTTTTTCTGTGCAGCAAAATGCACAATACAATTACGTTCCGGTGTTTGGATTGGCCAATGCACAATAGCAGGCACGTGGCGGTGTGTTCATTGGTTAAAGTAAACCACATAGTCCAAAGGTCGAAAGGCTAACATCACGCGACGGTTGTTTACAAGTTATGCAAATTCATCGTGTTTGAGTTGTGAAGCTAGATATTTTAAGACAGCACAGTCTGTCCCCGTGAAAAGGTTTGCCGAGTGTTAAGAAAAAGTTGGAAGCCTCGCACGTGTAATCGATATCACAAGTCGAAATCGAATGCTGTGACAGAAAAGTTACAGATTTGCACAAAGTTGTTTTCGTAATGTGATACCTTCGATTTAGTACGTGACTGCAAGTGAACACTCAAGGTTAAATAATCCACTTCGACCGCGGAACAAATTGGAAGCCTCGCACGTGTAATCGATATCACAAGTCGAAATCGAATGCTGTGACAGAAAAGTTACAGATTTGCACAAAGTTGTTTTCGTAATGTGATACCTTCGATTTAGTACGTGACCGCAAGTGAACACTCAAGGTTAAATAATCCACTTCGACCGTGGAACAAATTTTCCTACACATATCTTTGTAAAGTTGTGAAACTGGATTTTAATACAGTACAGACTGTCCGTGTGAAAAGGTTTCCCGAATTTAAGACAGTGTTGGAAGTCTCGCACGTGCTGTGAGTATCGACTCGAATTAGAACGTTGTGACAGTTCTATATTTAGATAATAGCAAAGTTGTTTTGATGTAATTTGATCCGGGTTATACTACAACTCAATTGCTGTGACAGATCTATATTTAGAGACAAGCTTGCGAATTTTTGGTTTCCACGTGCGTCAGAAAAAAACTAAAATTAAACATTTAGATTTTTTACCTTCATCAGGTAAATGACATTTAAGCCAAGTAACACGCTTTGTTTTGAAAATAGAGCAGTTTGAATTTCAAGTGCTTTTTACAATGCGTGACATCTGGACATGTCACATACACGGAAACGATTCACCTTGTGTTTTCAAGTTTGTTTTCAAGCTTCGCAGAGAGAAAAAACTCCAGATGTTGCCACTTAATCTAGAAGTAAACAACAACAGCTGAGAAGGAATATTGATGGCAACTCTCAAAACGGTTTAACGAGCTTTGCTCGAACGTGAACAAAAACGGATAGTTTCGAGAATCAGAAGCATGCGTCCGGCTTCTGGAACAGAAACGTATCCCGACTTAATGCTCATAGAGCGTCTTGCCTACGATTACTACTAGTTGTATTAATTTTCTTGTATGATGGTTGATCTAGGTTTGTGTAAAGTTTCAAGTTCATTGGATTAATTTACGCCATGCGCGGGGCTTAGTCCTTGGACCTAGATTTTCGCAGCTTTAATCGGCCCGCGACTGCACCTTGGCCGCATTTTCAAAATCTTGCAATTTCCTCCAAAAATAAAATACCCTGGAACCTTAAAATATGATTTTCGAAAATAGTTCATTCAAGGTTATCTTCAGACGAAATATCAGAAATTCGACCAAGTGGTCGGTGAAATGCAATTCTCGATTCTTACAGGTAGCTGCTCTTAATTCCTTTAGATCATGTTAAGATATATTAAAATAAATGCACTTAACAGCACATCAAATTTAGAACTTTTATGCACTCAACAAATGATGTTGAAATGTTCCACTTCTATATCTGTAAAAACTGATTTTAGAAGTTGTGCTATGACTGAACCAAAAAAACACATTATCACCCAAATGAAAACCATGTTTAAAACTATATGCAAAAGCAATTAGCGATTTCACACCTTATCATTTTAATCAGTTGAGAGTTAACCATTTTAAAAGCTCAAAGCTCATTAATTAAAAAGGTTCAGCTGATATAGTCTCTAATACAAGTCACTGAAGTAAACATAAGAATAAAAACAAACCAGCATCGCGAAATTGTGAGCCAGATAAATTTAAAGCTAAGAAAGAAGTGGAAGGGCGGACGAGACTAATCCAGCAAAGGAAACCTGATTGAAAGGCAAAAATCAACAATACTATCTGACCACCTGCTGTCTAGAGTCGTTTTTTGACAATGACAGTTAACAATAACGGTTCCAGCTTTTGTTTCGATTCTCCATGGATTACTTAGCTTTGTGAAGATACATAAGCTTACAGATGCATCCTAAAACATATTTTCGATTTTTCTGTGACTAGACTGTTCATTTAGCCGAGTTGGTACACCTTTCACCGCATCTAATCCATACTTAAAATCCATACACGGTGCGTTAAGACTGGACGCGGAGTTTTAAAGGGACGAGTCGCGTGGGTTTGACTGGTCAAATATTCCCCACACAAAAAATTACTTCAATTCTTTCTCTTTGTAACTATTGCGTTGCAAAATCATAGTGGTACCATTAAACTGGAGGATTCTAAACAGGCAACCTTAATCACTACGATTAATTTTTTTACTAATGGTATACACCAGACGAGCTGTTTGCAGAATTCCGTCGATTCTGTACCTTGTCAATTAAACTTGCGTCAAAACTGTCAGCTGTTATTTTTATTCCTTACCTTCTTGTTGAATTTTACCCACGTAGAGACGCTTTTCTTGTCGACAAACTGCAAACCAAAATACCACGTTTCGCGGACACCAAGGGTTCGCACAACAAGGTCAAAGAGCTCCTTTCCCGTGCAGTTTCGCTGCAGGAAAGAAATAGAAAGGCAATGATTAGCAAATTAGCAGGATAAATTAAGAGATCTAGATGACGAAGAACATTAAGATTTCTCAAATAAACATATGAAGTAGAAGGCAAGTGCGTTACGAAGTTTACCTCGACAGAGAACTCCAGCTCCGCATCGAGGGTGGTGATACGAACGTCGAATGTCTTCGGCATAGTTGCCCACCATTTGGAAAGATTCTTACGTCTGCCAAATTCAACTAAACTATCCTAAGCATTCTACATTTCTAAATATATAATGTTTTTTCACTTCATATCTTAGCAATGTTCAGAATTTTTGACGTACTTCGCGAAAAACATCCGTCCTTTCGGGGCACTCCGCTGACCAAGAACACTCCTGTTATATAGAACTCACCAAAAGTCGTTTATGGACACTGTTTCTGGTCACCAACAAGTAAAATTTTGCCAAGCAGGGGTCAACTCTGGGTGGTGTTTACCTTGGCAGTCGTGTACAGCTCTAGGTGTATTGTATTCTGAAGTTTCATGGGAAGTGAGGTGGGTTTCAAATTTTAACCAATCAATAAATTGACAACATCACATGAAAGATCACATTGAGACGGGTCATTTGACCAAGTTTGATACTTTTCGGTTGAACAGAGATCAAGTTATGGACCTTAAGACATGGTTTAAGCTCCATGAAAAATGTCTCTTATTTCTAAACCCTCCCCCAAAAATATATAAATTACTCTTAACATTTTTTTATTTCTGTGAAATTCATAAAAGGGGCAAACTGGTGATTTCCACCTCATTCATTTCCAAATTGTAGGTGGTGTATGATGGGACTTACAGTTGTCACAAAACTGAGAAAATATTTTTTAGAGTTCATATGGTTTTGGGGGATGCAACTTCAAAATTAAAGATGTTTGTATGGATTTTGAACTATGTCTTAAAGTCCATAACTTGGTCTCTGTTCAAACTTCAAGCTTGGTCAAATGGCCAATCTCAACATTATCTTTCATGTAATGGTATCTATATATTATAGATTTTGTTAAAATTTGAAGCTCACCCCAGTTTCCTGTGCAACTTCAAAGTGGCTACAGCCTGGAATGGATATTATAACAAACATGAAAACATGTACACAGGTGTACATGTACACAGGTGACAAGAGGGAAATCACCTGGGTAACCTGAGAAGGATAGTGGTGGGGAAGAAATTATTTCTTCCCCACCACCATCCTTCTCTTTTGGCCCAATCTTGCCTTGTTCAGTTGTACAACAGCATACTAGCTAGATCTATTGTGCAACAATAAAGAAAATTATATCTCATTAAGAGAACGCTACTTGGTTTCTATGTAAAGAGTAAACAGCATAAATGTGGAAGAGATGAAATCCACATCCAAATTCCAACAAATTTAGCTATTTTGTCATGATATACCCTGTACTCTACAATATTAAAAACTTCCACGATTTTTTTAGTTTTCTTTTATTATGTTCTTCAGAAGGATTCCTGACTCATCAAACAAACCATTACTTTGCTACATGTAACAAGTCTTGATTATTTGTACATGTAGAGTGGTCATCCACATGAAATCAAATTAACTACAGTGTATCCACTATACTGATTAACATTTGAAACTTTACAAGTGCAATAAAACTTTTAAAAAGCAAACACAATAAATCATGGAAAACTTAAGGGCTTTCTCTTATTAGCTTTTTTTTTACTAACAGTAGTCAACAACGATGTTTACATTTAAAGGGGCTAAGTCACGAGGTTTTGGTACGAAGTTAACTAGCCACAGGCAGAGCAGATTATGTGAAAAGTTATAATATCCTTGAAAGTTCAAATGTTTTTCTTTTTAGGCTGAAAGGGTAGTTAATGGCTTTCAGCCACAAAAATGAAGAGCAATGATTTCCCCTCACAATATTATATTACTGAACACTAATAAAAGAAATAGCACAAAAGTGTCTACACAAATACTGTCAATAATTGAAGAGTTTGTTGTGAAAAGTAAACGTATTGCTATTTGGCTTTAAAATCCAAATTTCTCAAATTTCACTCTTATTTGGTATAAAGACTGTTTATCATCACAGGACGTCGGTTGGTATATATTTTGTGGCCTGAATTAATGAATCACTGTACCACCTTTGCAAAAACCTAAAGAAACAGAACCAAAATTGGATATGATGCATACTGTACATGTAGTTACTTTCGTTTGACTAAATAAAAAATCTTTCATGGTAACTTTAATTACCAGTAGGTTTACTAAAAGTCATAAGATTAATTTGCTGAATTCAGGATTCCAAATAACAGTCAAGAATAAGTGCAGAACTACATTTCTGACATGGCAACAAGTCTGCATGTCAAAGTAGAGCAAATTTAGAAAGATTCGGATTTTAGGCCCAATAGTGACACTGGTATATGCCTTTTTGCAGCAAATCTTTCAAATAGTACCATGAGAAATATCTGAAAAGTAGTGACAGGGATATGTATGTTGATTATGGAGTCTAAGGATTCAAGATCCCTCAAATTTAAGAGATCTGTATGATAAAGCTTATTCTTGCCCTTCCTCATCGCTACCCTTCCTTTTTATTTTGAAAGAAAAATAATAATATGGTATGCCACAAGAACATTGCCCCCTAATTCTTACCTCCAACTAAATCCATGGAAGCCAATTTTCAATAAGGTCTTAATAATTACATTATTTTTTAAAAAAGCAGTTGGAAGAACAAGAAAGTGAATTAAACCCTGTAGGTACATCACAACAATGGTGTGTACATTGTTCAGTAGTATTCCCACATTTATCAATCTTCCACAGTTTGCAAAGTCAACGTTCTAACTGTGATAAGTAGGAACTAGCCGTGCAATTGGTCTCCGGCAAACTGGACAATTGTTGACCTGCCGTGCACAAGCTAAGCAACAGCATATATGACCACAGTCCAAAATAACTACATTACGTTGTCTATCCATGCAAATAACACATGCCTCCTGCTGCTCTAAGACTTCACCCTCGCCTAGAACATTCATTTCCTGTTGCATTCTCCTTATGAAGTCATCTTCCAGCTGCCTGTCATGCCGTCTCTTGAAATAATAGTACAATGAAACAAGAAATAGAATTCCACTACCACAAGCGAAGATTGCACTTAGAATTTTCCATAATCTCTTACCAGACTGCAGCTGTCGGATTATTGCATCTAAAGTAAGCTGTGAGAGATAATACGTGAGACCAGATTTTGGAGGGCCTATCTTAATACCGTCATCAGTCACAGTGATTTCACCAATGGCAGTTAATGTTGTACCAACTGGAAGCATCTCTTCAATTGTCTGGAATCCCTTAGTCTTGTCACCAGTTGCCCACTGGACCAGTGAGTCTGCAACAGAGCTGGACACTGGCTCAAACTTATCATGTATTACTTTCAGCTCTAGTTTATCTGCTGACAGAGGATCCATGACTTTAACATAGACTCCGTTGTTGAACAAGGAAAATGGAACAGAGGTAAAGGCAGAACTAATAGTTCTTTCTATGTCGTGCCTGCAGATTAGTAAAAAACTAAGTGATTAAAAAGTGAGGGATGTTAAGATAAATTGGAGTGCTTGGTCAAAAACTATGCAAGGCTTACATTATATTTTGCTCTTAAATGCTAAATTTCTCTAAATTGGGTCTAGCTTGGACATTGTTGTCTAAGTAAGACAGGTAGTTAACCAGTTTCAGCACTTGGAATCCTTCAATTTGTCTACTGTTGGTCATTTTTCTTATGTGGTCTCATCAATCAGTAGTCCATTTAGAAGATTATGCCAAGCCAACCACTCGTGCTAAGAGTTAGGTTGGACACCAGGGGTGGTCACAGCCAGAGTTCATTACATCCCTAGTGGTTCTTTAATGTCCCACAGAATCAGTTATGAAGAGTTGTGAGACAGGGCCAACAGTTTATCGTCCTTATCCAAGACTACAGTAGAAAGTCTAACCATTTGCAGATGTCATTACAAAGGCAGCACTTTCTCCTCATTTATTTAAAGACCCTGAGTGTTGGTCTGGCCAGGGTTTGAACCTATGACCTCCTGCACAGTAGTCCAGTGCTCTACCAACTGAGCTAACCAGTTCCTTGTATATGTTTTGATCTTGAAGTTTGAATCCTGAAATTCATCTATGACTATATATGTTTAGTATAAATCTACTAGCATTCTATCACGAACGGCGTCCTCTGGTTGGCTATGCTACTCACTATCTATTCTGTGATAGACAGTCAGTAGTGATTGTCAACAAAATGGCGGCCTCTTCTTTGCGTTTTCAAAGTGTCTGCGAGGAGGATTTAGATAATTTACTTGTTTAGTTTTGAACGACTAGTAGATTTATACTAAAACAATCAGATTATTTGCTCTCGATTTCTAAGCGTGATAGCTGATTCAGGCTGCGCCCTCATCAGCTATCACGCGATAGAAATCTTGAGCTCATAATCTAATAATTATTGTTAAATATTTCCAAAAAAACTTGAACTGAAAACAAAAGAAATGCATCATGCTGTCCTTCCCGTTGTTACATTAATTCATTTTAAACCTGTTTAAAAATATGATGGGGGCTCCTGCAACACTACTAAAAGTAAGTTGCCAGTCTAGCAAATTGTTCTTGTGAGACAAAATTCTTGTCTTGCAATAAAAGATTCTTGCATCAAAAGACAAAAAGAAATACCAGGTCTCAAGAGCTCTGAACCAACAATTTTGTCATTTATAATAGTAGACCAAATAATTACTATTGTTTTGCGAGGAAGTGTTATTTCCTTCAGTTGGTGAAAAAAAAGATAGATAAAAAAAACATAGATGAGCAAAAACTTGAATGCTGAAAGTTCAAAGGTGTCACTTTGGACACGAACATCCTGGGCATGACGATCTTCAAGTCATGTTTGTGCAAGATTATCAACAGCAAAAAATCGAAAATTGACCAAACACACAGTCATGCAACCTTAATTATAAAACAAGAGGCATGTGAGTACAGTTTGTATGAAAATAAAGAAATTTTTCTACAATTGAAAAGGATAATTGAAGGTTTTTATGCAACACTATCGTAAGTGATCTTTTGGGTGAATGTCTTTTTGGTCTGTGTTTTCTTGAAAACTAAGCGTGAAACAGCAAAAAAATACAAGGCAATGTTTACCACACGAAAACAAGCCTGTACGCTATTTTTGAGCAAAAAAAAATGTCGCAATAGTTTTGCATAAACCCTTCAATGAGATAAAACTATTGTATTAGTACTGCTGTACTTAGCATACCACAGCCTAGTTGTTCTACTCCATTCACTTTTATGTTCTCTTGTCTTGATACGCTGAATTAGTCCAATAGCATCAGACACGTGGGGACTTTTTATAACTTCCGTTCTCTTTACTGGTCTTGCCTCGCCTCTAATAACCCCATATGGTATAGAGTTGGTTTCTGTTGCTGTTATGGTTCGTATCAGTTTTGTTCCAATTTCCACCTCAACTGCATCCTGAAAGAATAAATATGTAGCTATTATAATGATCAAGAATGGGAGCAGGGTTGGCACATTAGTAAGAGTGCTCGCCTTCCCCCAATGTGTCCTGTTTTCAATTCCTGGACTCGGTATCATGTGTATACATGTACACTAATAAAACTAACAACAAATAAATAAATCAATCAATCAACCTTTGAAACCAACCTTTAACTGTTAGATTAATTTCCTGACTGAGAGCATGTAGAGGGACATAAAACCCAACTCAGAATATTTCTGGTGTAATATCTCAGCCTTCTTAAGCTAACTGACAGTTGGCAGGAGTCTGTGGAGACCATGTGATCTGTAAACCACTGGCAGGTCAAATCCTTCATTCCTGATCAACATTGGTCTCTTATGTTTTGCAAATAAAAAACAACTGCCGTTTATCTGAAGACTGAGTGATCGGAGGTTGAAGCATCTCTTCATTCTCTGAGCAAGCAAGTTGAATAACCATGTCATTACCAGAGCAAGGAAACAACATTTTTGGC
The DNA here is from genome assembly GCA_016490735.1 of Pachyseris speciosa. Lineage (NCBI taxonomy): Eukaryota > Metazoa > Cnidaria > Anthozoa > Scleractinia > Pachyseridae > Pachyseris > Pachyseris speciosa. The sequence goes on along the minus strand of JAEMWC010001925.1, from coordinate 50,936 downwards.
TGAAATCTCTACATATTTTCTAAAATATTATAGAGTTCAGTATGATTTTGACAATCTAGTGCATGCAGGTCACTGGGAATATATCTTCTTGTTTGTTTGCTTGTTTGTTGGTTGGTTGGTTGGTTGGTTGGTTTGCTTCCTGGACAAGCTTTGCAGTTTAGTGGAGTACAACATGAAAAAAAAATATAAAAACTATAACTTCTCAGGGTATGAGTTTCTAAAAGTAGTTGATTTCCATTTGTTCAGTTCATTTCAGTTCTTTTATGTAGTCAATTAAAGAACATAAACAATTAAAATAGTAAGCTGGCAAGGAGGCCCAGAAGAGTAGTTTTTAAGCTGAAAATTAAGACTTGATAAGTTGTAGCTTCGTTACATCCCCACATAAACCCTAAGCAGAAATTTAGCAACCAAGATAGTCAGATGAACTCAGATATCTATAAGTCTTAAATGTGCTTCATGATACCAGTCTAAGGATTCAAGGTAAACTGAAGCGATATAAGACAAGCTAATTAAAGGGCTTACTCTCAAGCTTTTTATAGCTCCCTCTCTGTTCTTATATACGGCGTAGAAAATGGCTGAGAGGGCAGCGCTGCCTAATCCAGCCCACAAACAAATGGAATCTGACATTTTGAATTTTTTTCAGCACTTCTATGGTGTCATGATATCCACATGTTCCAGAGCGACAAGAATGCCATCCCCTCAGCCGCCATATTTGTCTCTTCACTAGTTACCAGTTTTAACGCAAACTTTTTGAGTGGCGAGTACACACCAATCAAATAATTACGTAAAGAATCAATCAATTTCTCAACCCAAGCTCCCGTAGCACAGTCGGTTAGAGCGTCGTACTTATAAGCAGTACTGGCCAAGTGGCCCGAAAGTGCTAGCTATGACATGCGAAGGTCGCGAGTTCGAGCCTCGCCGGGAGCAGCGGGTATTTTTTTTTTATTTTCCCGAGGATATTTTTTTAAGTTTATTTGGAATGATACTCCTTGACAGGACAAGCAAGGCAAAAAAACAACAACAACAAAACTCTTCTAGTCGGGAACCCTAGTATGAACCTTTCGCCATATCCACTTTCTATCGGCCTGTCATCTTCTTAAATTGTTGTTCCTTGTGCCCAGGGAAATATCCTATTTTCTCTATTTTTATCTTTTATATCAATTGGTTAATTTATCATTCATATATACTAACGACATGCAACAGGAGATTAACAAGAGATGAACATGCAATTAGGTACAAGTCCTCTAAAAACGACTGCGTCGGACTTGGCTATGCAATTAATTCCCACCGAAAAAATCTTTTCCAAGGAAGCTCAATCCGTAAGGCCAGCGAAGGATTTTTGTTTTTGAAGGGCAGAACAATTGATCCTGATAGTCTTAACTTCCGCGAAGAAACATATTCTAGTTAAATCAAATATTGTTATCATTATTATTATTATTATTATTATTATTATTATTATTATTATTATTATTATTATTATTATTATTATTATTATTATTTTACTTTCATTTTATGCACATATCATCTGCTTCCCCATGGGGTCGACCCCCAGGCTAACTAGGGGGATTGTAAATCAGTCAAGCAAACTTGAGAAATTTCCCGAGGGGTCGAGGAATCTTGCAAGACAAAGTCTCCTGGGTGAGGTGTCTCTCTAATCCAGATCCCACTTGGCAGTCCCCTTTGCTTACTACTTTTACTTAGATCTTCATATCCCACTTGGCCTTGGGAGGTCTGGGTTCAAGACTAGTGCCTCTCAACAGAAAATCCCCCGACATCTTTAAAGTCGTGAATTCCCCCACCCCCTAATCTTTGATCGTAAAACAATGTCGATATTTTCCCCTACCCTCGGGCAAAGAATCCCATCGATCCATCTCTTTGTTTTCCCCCCACATATCTCCCGTTTGGCCCGGAGATCGACCCCACGGGGGAGCCGAATACATATGTCATGTGCAATACTACTTTATTTTATGCTATCAATTTAGTTTTATACAAATATTTCTACATAAACACCCCTTCCAAAGTAAATTCTCGTAGTACCTGAAGAATTAAGGCTGCCTTGTTTGGTCAGCCGAAATATAGCACACAAAATTTAAAACCATTCTGTGTTGTATCGGTCTCTGCTTTTATATTCTTTAATTTGTTTTCTATATTACACCGATTAGATCAACAATTTAAATTTGATCCAACGCATGCCAACAGGGTTGTCGTCTATGGTTGCTTGCTAGAACATTATATTAATATTCATTCGTTCGTTCGCTCCCTCTTTTTTGTTTACCTTATCATACAATCAACTTTTGTTGTTTTTCAAAGATGAATATTATTGAAAATACAAGCATTGAAGCCATCAAATATACGATTTATTTACCGGTTTTTGTACGGTTTTTTTTTCAAAAGCATGTTATGGTGTATCCAACCACGTTTTTATTTTTAAATGGTGATCTGCTCTCTTATATGGGGTCTTGGCCGGGCTGTTTTGCATTTCATCCATTGGCTTAAACTTACTTCCCACTTAATTTCCTTTGTTTAAGCATGCCATGATTGTAATTATATAAACATTCATTCATTCATTCATTCATTCATTCATTCATTCATTCATTCATTCATTCATTCATTCATTCATTCATTTGTTTCTCACATAGTTCTTGTTTGTATCGTTATCCCTGAAAAGTTCGCTTTTGTTAACTAAAAAAACGCGTTTGAATTTGCTGAGTAATGCTGACATTCGGCGCCTGTGACCCTCTGTGTACCGTATGATATTAAATGGAGGGACTTACATTGTTGTTGTTGTTGTTAGATACCATCATTGCATCATCAAATTAGAACTGATAAAGCCTTTCCGGGTCAGGCGCGCGTTTCTTGAAACTCCGACCGAAAACGTTTCGGGCCCGAAAAACTGTTTCAAGTGTACTAGGTTCATTATGGGAAATTCGATTTCAAATATTTTCAATAACGTTTAAGAAAGTACGCTATAAAATTGAGAAATGTATTAGGCTACTTTGCTCAAACCAATCGTTAGAAAATTGCCCCGACTTGAAAAATACTTCTCTGGACCGAAACGTTTTCCGCAGTTTTGAGAAACGCACGCCAGGTTCGGCGACACTTGTATCAGCAAAAACCGTTGTCAGTGTAGGCTCGTATAACTTAGGGCCTGTTCACATGGAGATGGGGGATCCCAGGCAGGTGAGGTCCCCCACCTACCCGTGGTCGAAAAAAGCTAGCCTTCACATGCAACCCCGGGGCGCTGGGGTGAGGTTTAAAATGCTATCGCGTAGTTGCTAAGAACGTCTATTAACAAAAGAATTCAGGGATAATTGCCCGGATAAACCTCACCCCACCTCACCTCCAGCATTCACATGGAGAAAACTCACCCCAGCTAAGCGGGTTACCCGCCCTTGATGACCGGGTAGCCCGCCTCGGTGAGGTACCCCACCTCACATACTCTATCGAGAAAAAAGGAGAGATTGTATGGAAAGACTGGTAACCCCACTTAGGTGGAGGACCTCACATGCCTGGGGTTCCCCACCTCCATGTGAACATGCCCTTAATAGGAGCCCTAAAATGCTTAGGGCTTGAACGTCCACGCAGGAAACTAGGTATATGCGAGCACAAAACTCCACAGGACCCGCGATTCCCCGCTTGTAATCTCGCAGAAACTTTTGCTGGCCCTTTTTGAACTTATAAAATTACCACACGGTTCCTCCAATAAGCGCCCGAGAGCTTACCGTATTTAAAATTTCGGCCAAAAAGGGAGGCGCTTATTCGGAGGAGGGCGCATAATCGAAGGGGCGCTTGAAATAAACTGTTCTCCTACATGTGCTAATGTTTGTGTAGTTGAAGCTTAAAACATAAATAAATAAATAAATAATAAAGTGACAAAAGAGACAGAGCTGAGACAGGAAATACGGTATATCTGTTTTATCACAAAGGCTGGTGTGGCTGAGGTCTGAAATACTTGGGGCTGGTACTCACGCCTTGATCCTTGCCACGTAGGAAACGAGTTCGATCCCGAATCCGCAAACGACTCACAAAATCTACCCGCCTTCTCCTTTCACTGTGACGTTGCTTCTGATTTACAGGGCTCTAGTTTCATCCTTTCCAATATCTCCTTTTCCGCCCGTTTCTACGCCGGCCACGCATGCAACCGTGGCTCAGGCCTGAAATGCTTCGGGATCCCTGTCAGTCGGGCTCGAACTCGCGCCTTGATACTTACCCCGCAGGAAACGAGTTCGAGCCTGAACCGGCGCAAACAATCAGCTGCAACAACTGGCGAAACTGTCCTTCCTTCAACCCCACCCTCGACGTTGCTGCAGGCTCTGATTTCTTCCTCTCCACGCTGGCGCTCGCAAATTATCCCTTCCCTAGCCCTTCCGGCGCCCACACATGAGACAGAGATGAGACTACCTTTCCATGCGTCGGCTCGAACTCGCGCCTTGATGCTTGCCGCCAGTCGAGTTCGAGCCTCAACCGCGCAATCTCTGGGCTAATGGAACCCGTAACGGTTTCCATTGTTTTACCCCAGATTTTCTGGGAAAATGGCCGGTCCATTATCCCAGAGTGTCTCTCCTGGCGACTAACCGCTGGCCAAAGAGCCTGAAAACTCTGGGTACGAGATCGCAACCCGCGAAATTTTCCCGCCTTTTTCCCATCCACTGCGATGTCGCTGCTGATTTGCGGGCTCAGATTCGCGCCAAACACAACAGCGAAGCGACGAGCGGAGGAGAAGCAAGTCATGACTTTAGAAGGACTGACAGAAATGGTATGTTTTGTCCCTTATCGAAGTATGTTCTCTTTCTTTTACGCATTCTGTATCTATATTGCATATCTATATCTATATCTATATTGGTAGCTTAGGTCTTTTGCGGGTAAAATTGGAGCTGTTTTTTTGGCAATTTTGATGAAGCTTTATGCGGAGAGAAAAGTTATTTTGAAGCCTGGACTTTGAAGGCAAGCGGTTTGACATCCCATCCGGTAATAATATTTCCTAAACTAGAATATTTTGTAATTTGAGAAACGCTTAGAAGAGAAACCAATGTTTTAGAAAGGCTGAATTGAAAGGTGATTATGTTTAATTTTGCATAAGGAGGCTTCCGTAGTTATTCCAGGTTCCGAATTTCTGACCGTTGAAGCGATGGCCCGGCGGCCTTTCGGTTGTTTGTTCACGTTTTCTCTCTTTTTGCAGAATGTCACTCAGGAGCTGATGTCAAGTTAAGTACGTATCCTTTTTTCTGCTTTTTGTCCTAACAATATTTAACCTTAAGCTTAGGACATTGGTCGCCAACTACACCGTAAATACTTTGTTGATCGCATGCGGTTTCGCCTGATGGTGCGGTCAAACGTGCCGCGAAGAAGGGATCCGATTTCAAGCAATCTTTGTTTTTTTTAACTATGAAGATTTTATGAATGGAAAAGTTAAGACACTTGGTGAAAAAAATGTACTGATACAATCTGAAGAGTGTAGCAATTAAGTAAGCTTATTTAGCTGTAAAAGCAAGCGGGCTTTTGTCATGTTGTGTAAGTCAAGGTGATGTATAAGTTACTTCCAAGAAGACTTGATTCGCTCGGTTTTCAAAATGATTTCGTTATTTTTAAACACCGACTCTTTAATGGATCGATACTCCGACAATTTTTTGTTTGTTTTCTTGAACATGGTATCAAACATTTCTCAATTATTTCTCAACAATTTGCGATCAATCTATTTTGCATAAGGTTATCATAGCAACAGTACAGCCTCCTAGAAACACCCTTAATTTTGGCTTTATGTGCCTGTAACTCAAAAACGAGTAGGATGACCCCCATTTTATTATTGAATTTTAATTAGCATATGAAGATTCATCTTTCTGCAAAATTTAAAAAAAATTGGTACATAGGGTTCATAGCCACCTAAGTTTTTTTATAAACAATTAAATAAAATAAGCAGTAAACTGGCAAGGGAGCCCGAGCAAACCAAGAACCAAAAGGCTTATAAAACCTGGGCTCCCAAGTCACAAAGGAAATAGGAAGAATAAATATGTGGAGTGGTACACAAATAATAACTGAACTAAGTTAAGACTAAAATTACGTAAGCAAAAATGATGATTATTATTTAATGAAAGGAAATGAATAACAAGATTGAAGATATTTTTTAATGTTCAGTCAATTCCAAAAGCACCCATCAGCCTCAGGGCATACCTTGGGTATTTGACCAGAGGGTAGCCCCGACTACAGTGAATTTGATCCAACACAAGAACACACGGATTCGGAGTTGTAATCAGAAGCATGGAGCATTATGATCTAGTGAAAATCAAAGCGACGGAGTCGGAAGCAAAATACTGAATGGATTCTGTTATGACTCTGTTGCTTATGATCTAGTGAAAACTGGATTGTTGGAGTTGGAAGCACTATTTTGGTATCAAACTGTAATCCAAGAGTGTGGGAACAAGCACTGTGATTGACTGGTTCTTCCGCTTCTGCTTCCGACTCTGATAATCTAGTTTTCACTGGATCATAAGTTACAGAGTCATAAGCGGAATTGGAAGAAAATGGAAACGTTCTGATTCTTCTGACTCCGATTCCGTCGAGCTTATGACTCCAGTTTTTGATTTTCACTGGGTCATAAGCGCTCTTACAACTCCAACTACAACTGCGACTGCGACTCCATCGCTAGTGAAAACTAGCCTTGAGTGTCAACAGAAATCTATATGCTTTGCAAGTGTTTTTTTGTTTGTTTTGAAAAGGGTTCTTTTGTTGAACAATGCAATCTGATTGGTTAGATCTTGATATGGATGGAGGTTTCATATACAGAAGTTGTACCCCTGCGTGCAAAGCATCTTGGGTGAATGTGGGCCTTTAAAGCACACAATCATTCAAAAGAAATACAGGTAATAATAATAATAAACCTTTATTTACCCTCAGCAGTATTTATAGCACAAAGGCTAGTGGGGTCGAGCAAATACAGAAACTAATAATTCTAATAAACAAATAAACATGATAAGAATCCCAACTAGCCGGAGGCAAACCAGTCAGCTATTTACAAGGATGAGCAAGGAGTTGAAACAGGGACTACCCAGAACAACAACAGCTAGCAGCCGGAGCGGGATTTGAACCCGGGGTGACCGCATTGAAATCCAGCGCCCCAAACCACTCGGCCATCCTACCTCCTTGACAGCAATTAAGTGTGATGACCAAAAACAATGATGTCTCAGTTCTTCAAAATGTGGTGAAGTAAATAAAAATTATTATTATTATTATTATTATTATTATTATTATTATTATTAATGTAGATGCAAAATCACAAGGTTTTTTTTTTGCCACACATCTCATTCAATGTGCGAAATTTAGTCCACAAAGAATTCCAGATGACAACATTAAACGCCATTGAGTGAACTTTCTTTCTTATTTATTTTTTTTTTTTGCAGTGGCGTTTGTGGTTTCAGCATCTTTTCATTCTGGGTGCTGTCAAGGCTCTCTGGCTATCCAAAAACTAAGAGGCCAGGCTGAAAATATATTGATCAAGTGTGAAGATGATCCCGAAATTGGCCCTGCCATGACTCTGAGCCAATTGACTTTCAGGTAGGCTATTTTTTTCATTTTGAGCATTAACTTATTGTTCAGACTATTATAAAAGTCACGCTCACAAGAATCAGCGGTATAAGTAATGTAAAGGCATCATCCAGTGATAAGATGAGTATGTGATGAAATAAAGGAATGATGCCGAAGGGACATGTAAACTGATGTCTGTTTGCTGTCGCCACCTTCACAATACAAACAATTTAACCAAAATGGCAAACTACGTATAAGCAGAAGTATGAGACACACTGTTGAGTTAAAATGATCATTTGATTTTCTGTTTGACAATCAGAACATTTAACAAAGAAAAACAAGACGCGGGAAACACGTATTTATACCGGTAAGAGGGTGAATGGCGTTAGTTTTATCTCAAAATGAAAGCATCATGGAATCCGGTCTCGCTTTATATGTGAACAACATAATTTCATTTTTGATCTGCTTAGTGAAAATGGGTAGTAAGACGAATGTCTTTACTTCATTAACACAGTGTATGTCGGTTTCTCTTTCTCTCTGTTCGCTTTAAAATTGAATAATAATTATTAAATGAGACTTACCTGTAAGTTGAAGTTTGATTGATATTCTACCGCCGCATTTGCTGTAATGATGAGATCACATGAGATGGTGAGGGTGTTATGGACAACCTCGTAGAAAAGCTGGATGTGTAGGAATAGTGAATCCAGACAGTGTGCAACATTTTATCAGGGAGGGATGCAGGGATATGATCTCTTCATTGCTGCCGCAAATGCTATGAATGGGCGTAGATCGATTTTTTGTCTTAAAATCCAAATCTCTCGAAATATTTCTCTTTTTTGTCTTAAAATCCAAATCTCTCTAAATGGTTGCAGAATTGGTACTTTAATCTTTGGAACAATATTTCAAATTGTTGTAATGTACAACACTGAGAATTTTTGTTTTTGTTTTATTCAGGATAAACACAATCAGTGTGGCCAAAACGACCAAACCAAGTCATATTGCACATTTCAACTCAGTAATGGCCTTAAGGTGAGCGTTTAAAGTACAATTGAAGGGCTGAGAGCATAAACTGCCTATGTGTAATTTTCGGCCGTTTTTTTTAGTTCGATTGGATTTGTCCAAATTTTTGCATGTGAACTGCATTTTGATTCAAAAACATTGTCCCGTATTTTTTTTCACCGATTTCTTTTTCGTTTTCCAGAAATAACGTATGCAAAAAAAAAAACACCTAAAACTACACATAGGCAGTTTATGCCCCCAGCCCTTCATATGTCTGCCTTATTAACATGCATGAAGCAATGCCCAAGGGTATTCTTTATGCGCAATGCGCCTTTTTGACTCATAAACAGCCCACAAGATGCCCATCCGACTTGGAAATTGTCGACTTTTTTAAATGCAGCACTTATTACCAGTGTTTTGCTTACTGATAGTGCTGAAGAAGCTTCCTTAGCTGGAAAACAGTGCGCAACATTCTGGGTTGACTTAAAAACAGCACACAGCAGCATTGGTTAACCTTAAGCCAGCGCGCGTAGATTTTGTCCGACTTGAAAACAGCACTCAGAAGATTTAGGGTTATTGTTAAGTTTAGAGTTAGGGTTAAAATTAGGGCTAGGGTTAGAGCTAGGGTTAGGGTTAGAGCTAGGGATAGGGTTCGGCCTAGGGCATTGCAAACGTTAACGTTAAAGTAAGCGGCGTATTTTGAGTCTCGCACAGGTTTCTTGGTTTCTTGGTTCCTCCGAAATGAAAAGAGCGCACAGGTTTCTTGGTTGATTCTTAATTCTTTCGGGAAGGCTTTGGCCGATGTAAGTAAAGTGTTGAAGAGGGTGTTTTGGTTGAAAACGGCATACAGCAGGATCGGATTTAATTCTAACTCAGTGCTTAAAAAGCTTGCTGTCGGCTGAGAAATGGAATAAAATATTAAAAAAGGCTGTTTTTATTTGAAGATAGCTTTTGGCCACTACCAACAACTTCTGTTCGTGAGCAACACCGAAAATTTGAGTTAACGATGTTCAAGGGCAAAATTAAGAGTTAAAAAGCGCTTCGCGTGCTTTGGTCATTATTGAAACGATTTTGAGGGGTTCATTTTCGTCGTCAAATGGAACCAGTGGAATGAAATTCGTATCACAAATCAACGTAAATGACGACAGTGAAAAAACTGGAACAAAATACTTAACTATTTTTGTTGGCTTCAAGACGTAAATATTTGCATAAGATGTGAAATTTAATCCGTATCGTCTGATGCGTAACACAACGACTTGTTAAAATGTCTCGCGTGCAAATACGTTTTTGCTGGTGTTTATCTCGCTTGAAAATACGTTTTGCTGATGTTTACAAGCCTCCATAAAATCAAAATAACCGAGTTGATCGACGCAAAACTTATTTATATGTTGAAATTCGGCAGCATGTCTCCCTGTGTTTACATAACAACTCGACGACCGACCACGAGTAATATTTTCCACGCGCGCCCATGCAACTTTTCCCTGGATTGTTTTCAAGATAGTCATCGAAAACGGACGGACTTCTCGTCATGCTGACTTCTCTCTCTCGGATGAATTCTCCGTAATGTTTCCGAATTTTGACGAACTGTTTCACGGCTTCGATGGCCCGCGAGACAGCGCCCACTTCGGCCGCAATGAATTGTGGGAATGTTATGCCCTCCGCGTGCGAAAGACACTCTGCAAACATCAGCCAGTTTTTTGCCCTAAACTCCAAAAACACCTCTCCTTTTCGGAAATCCTAGCACGGTAACCTTTCAGAAATGGACCAAGACTAGCAAAACCGAGCCGCTTTTGAGAGGAGAGATGTTTTCAGAGTTTTTTTTCTGCCCGGCTCTTAATCTCTACTCCCAAACCGGAGAGTCAAATTCATCTCTCTCTTCATGGTTTGGCAAGCAGAGAAAACACGACTGGCTTCTTTCAGCCGTGTTAGACTTGTGGATCTAAAGACTTCATGATGTCCTTCGATCACCGAGCCAACAGGCAAATTGACATAATTCGATTAAACCAAACAAGCTAGCGCGGATTCGGCAGACACGTTGCGTAAGTACCAATGTTTTAACCGCCAAACTTTTAGTCTACGTCACACTATGGAACAATCCTTTCTACCTGTCAATCATTTCATGTCCACTTTCAGTTTTACCCTTCAGTTACGAGCATTTGACGCTAAGTTTTCAAATAAAGAATACCCTTGGGCATTGCTTCATGCATGTTAATAAGGCAGACATATGAAGGGCTGAGAGCATAAACTGCCTATGTGTAATTTTCGGCCGTTTTTTTAGTTCGCTTGGATTTGTCCAAATTTTTGCATGTGAACTGCATTTTGATTCAAAAACATTGTCCCGTATTTTTTTTCACCGATTTCTTTTTCGTTTTCCAGAAATAACGTATGCAAAAAAAAAACACCTAAAACTACACATAGGCAGTTTATGCCCCAGCCCTTCAATTAAGCCCCATTATGGAGCCACCTACAGCCGTATTGTCTCTGTTAACCTGTAAATAAGAGTTTACAATAAATTACGATAGGGTGTTGTTGAATTGCTTCCATATGCATTTGGGCACTGCATTCAAAATAAACTTACTGTACTTGGAGGCTTGTAGCATATGCGACCATGCATAACTTTGAGTCCTATTATACTCTACACTAAAATAAAGACAAATAACATAATATATTTGGGTAGTGGAATGACTATTCAACTAAATGTTGATTGTCCAACCTTGAAATGTCGTCTTCTGAAGGGATATTTTATTTCCTAATAATGGTCTGGATAATAGCATGCAGACAAACTAAAAATAATGCATAAAACATGAATAACTATTATTGATTTTGTATTACATATGTTATAATCCATTGTTGATCATCTTCAGTTGCAAACGTTATTGTTACCAATTGTTAATGATTAAGTAATGTATTAATAATTTGTTAATTACAAAGTCATTACGTTTGAAAATTACAGTAACATTAAAAATCACTGTCAACAGAATATTATGTGCGCTTTACTAAATTGCTGCTGCAATTTTTCTGCCATTTCATCTGCAATGTAAGATGTTTTTATTGGTTTAGCCTCCCAGAGGCAAGCAGTGTTGGTGTGTAACAGCTGCTAAGTGCTGTTAGTCTATCAGTTCAATCAAAACTCTTTGTTAGTTTTAAAGGGTTTTAATTTAGATCTGTGGTTGGCCTGCCTTTTTTCTGTTGATTTGTTTTGTTTTGCTCAGTTATGATAATGATTATGACTGAAAATGTTTTGATAATTTTATTAGAACAGCGTAAGTCTAACTTTTGTGGTAAAAATGCTATTTTGCCTGTATTTCACCTGAAATAATTTCAAGATAATTGACACCAAAACTAAGGAATTCCGTGCACGAAATTAAGAAATAAGAACGAACCGTGCTGAAACCCAACAGCTCTTCATTTTTAATGTCCTTCATTACGCACGCGCATACATGTAACGCAACTTATGACCTAGCAAAGCCCACGATATAACATCTCCCCCTTAAAAGAAAATAAACAGTTTTTGAGTCAGTTACTGTTACCACTTTAACTTGTTATCTTTCAAGTAGTTAGGGAGCCTATGAGTTGTCCTGGTAGGGTAACGTTTTTCAGTGCTCGCGGGATTTTCACATGATGAACCTGGGTAAACTAAAAAGGTGTCATCAGCATTGGGAGAATCAGAAATCTCGGGCAATGAACTAGGCTGAGAAAACATAGCAGTGTTAGTTGCAGGTTTGGATATTGTCGGTAACTGGTTTGCAAGGTGAGAATCTTTCCCAGTCACAATCAAAGGGGAGGGGACTCATCAAACGATGCTGTAGAAGGCACAGGAGTAAACGAAGTAAATGGCTCATCAAGTGGTACGGACAGGTGTTGCAACAATGGAGGGCTACATGTACGTGTTGGGCCAACATCTGCAAGACGTCTCAACAGTTGGTCCACGTGTCGTTTCCAAGAACCAAGGACCTCAGTAATTACTCCACACACCCATCTCTCTCCCCTTCCATGATTACGAGCCAGAACAGGATCACCAACATTGAACTGGCGAAGGCCTCTATGTGCGGTACGACTCAGCATGGTACTGTATTGGCGAGTCTCAACGTGTTTTTCAACAGACGGTGTCAGCAAATCCAGGCAGGTGCGTAGTCTCGGGCCTATGAGAAGCATCGAGGGTGATTCACCTGTTGTAGAATGTGACGTGTTCCGGTACACCAATAAATATTTGGCAATGACAGCAGCGACGTCAGCATTACTAACATTGGCTTGTTTAATAGCTGATTTCAAAATCTGCACAACGCGTTCAGCTTGACCATTTGTGGAGGGCTTGTAAGCTGCTGAAGTATGGTGCACGGTGTAAAGTGACTAAGTGCCATCAAGTCATTGTATTTCGGACGATTTAGCTAAACTTGCTGCTTGTCAAGTTGTCAAAGGTTAACGGTTGCACTTGGGATTTTTCAAGTGGATCAGAACCTTATACCCCTCTATAGATTTTCACTTGAGATTTGATGTTTTTAACTGGCAAAGAGCGCCGTCCCAAATTAAAACTTTTAGGAACTATGCAAATTATGATCCAGCTCATTTTTGCGAGGATCTGAAGGTTTTATGGCCTAATGCCTCTATTCCCAGTGCGTCTGTGTCAAGTGTTGATCAACTGCGGCGCAATTTCAAGAGCGCCTTTGTTTTGGTTGCTGATCGTCACGCTCCTGTCATACAAAGGCGTGTGAGAGGGGTAGATAACTGTCCCTGGTTAAACAAAGAGATCAAATCAGTCATGCGTTAGCGAGATTATTATCATTGTAAAGCTGAGAAAACCAATCTTTCCGAGGACTGGACTAATTATCGTTGCTATAGGAACCATGTGTCAAACGCTATAAAGAAGGCAAAGGCGGTCTACAATAGGCGCCGTCTTGATAACTGTGGGAATGATCACAAGGCTTTTTGGAGAACGATGAAGAAGATTTTACCTGGCGAAAAAAAGGCTGCTTCACCGAACATCTCTATTGGCGAAAATTTAACTTCTGATAAAAACTTGATTGCTGATTCCTTCAACAAGTTTTATACGTCTTCTGTAACTCGGTTGTTGGAGTCTATGCGGCCTTGCTGTTGTTCCGGTGGCAGTCCCAGTCAATCAGTTCCTTCGCACCACTACCCTGATTTCAAGTTTGCCGATTTATCTGAGACTTATGTGAGATCACAACTGCACAGATTAACGACCTGGTAAAGCAGTTGGCCTTGACAATATTACAGACCGCCTTTCGATTGATTCTGCGGACATTGTGGCCCTGACCCCGGACTGCAATTATTAACATCTCTTTGCAGTCAGGGGTAGTCCCCTTGGAATGGAAAGCCGCGCGCGTCATCCCCTTGTTCAAAAAAGGCAAATGTGATGATATGTATTACATAGTTACTGAGGCCGGCAGCAATATGTGATATATTGCAGTCTTTTTGTGACCTTCATATTTTTCTTGTGGACCAGTAAAGAAAAACGTCCATGAGGACGTCAAGTCTTATACCATCATTGGTGAGCATATATCCTTGGCATTCTCTCATGAACAGGTCATCATGACATCAGTTAAACGTTCCTGTCTAATAACAGATCTTAATTGTTCGAAAAGAACCTGCGAACAAGTATGTTTTTTTTTTTCGTTTCTTTCAGTACAAATCACCTGAAAAAAAAAACAGTTTTTTTTTTCTTATTGTGTAGTGCTTCTTGCACCAAATTGCAACTAAAGTTGTATTTCAAACATGACAGTTTCGATACAAAACAAACATGGTGCTACCGAAAAGGTTTACCTCTCAGCAGCAATCTTTGTAATTGTTTTATGGCCTCTACACCGTCACCACTTGGAAATTGAAGGCTACATGGCAGCCTTCTATAATCGACAAAACCACTGCGTTTCTTGTGGGACCTGCCTGTTGAAGTTCTTTTATCTTCGGTGTTTTGTTGTCTGTTGTTTGTCCCCGTATTCATAACCCTTCACTATCAATGCAATGGTTTTTCCATGGCTTAGCAAATCTCTTCAATGGTGGGTTCTGGTTATATTGCGTGATGTATCGGACATGTTTGTTAAGGTGTTAGAGGTTGTGTAACGGTGCTTGGAACAGCTTAAAAGAAGGACACTTGTGTTCAAATAATTCGGGCTGACATCATTGTGGTTGCTGTTCAGTTCAAAACAGCTTAACATGAAATATACACTTTGGAAAATTTTATGTTGCTTTTTGATACATTTTCACTGCTTTTTAACCTCTGTTCATGTTGCACTATGTTGATTTACTGCTTAGGTATTGTGATGAAAGGTTGCTCTTATTTTACCTTCTGTATAGGTGGTACACCTAAAAACCAGACATTGGTGTTTGGATCAAAAACGTGAATTTCATACAAGCATGACGACAAGATGGCTGTGTACTGATACTCGATCCCATATTTGTGAACGGAATACTATTAAAGAAAAATATGTTTATCATGTAACAAAGACAGAAACAAATGAAAAATACAAAGTATGTACAAGTAGAAAATATAGTTGATGTTTTTTACTTAATATTTCCAGGAATGAAAAAAAGAAATACATATGGTTAAATTACAACTTGAGTTTTTAACGGGACGGTCTATAGTATTTGAGTTGTAGAGTATATGTAGTGCCTTTATTCATAGTTTTCAAATCTTACAACTTTTGATACCTAAGTACCGGTAATTATGTGTGTACAAGAAATAAAGCTTCTACCTTATTGTTATGGAGTTTAATATATATTTATTATCTACATTATGTAACATCAGGAAATATAACATTCAAAACGAAATACAAAGATTACAAAGAATATTTTTGCAATCAATGGCTATACATTTTAAAATATGTGAAGTACACTATATCGTACACTGGACAGCTTGCTAGTTTTGAATATGATACATATTACCACAAACGCTTTTTCTTTGAAAGGCTGCCTGGCTAAAACGTTTACATACTACACTGCACATTTTACTGTCAGTTGGTGGTGAGGTGTCTCACGATCAGGAGAGGGAAGGAACAGATGTTAAGAAGAACAAAAAATACATGTGTGGTGAGATTTAAGGTGTCTATCAGTGGTCACCACTTTTGTCAGTGAGAGGTTGCAAAAGTGTACATCTTTAAAGTTAACTTAGGATGCAGGATAACCCAAGTGCTTCATGTAAAGTGCAAAATGTTTGCAAATTGGTCTTTTTTTTTTCTTTTGAAAAAGCTCGGTTCTTAAATAATTCACAACATCTTGACAGCTCTTTTATCCTTTGGAAAACCCCACACCGCCTAGACCTGGTGTTCTCCTTTTGATGCTGTGAGGCCTACCTACCAGTTTGTGTTTGAAGAGCTGAGGCATCACAACAGAAGAATTACGAGGTCTCTTTAATGGAAGTCATCTGTTTCTATTTGTTGGCACAGTAACTGGCCTTTGCAGGTGCTTGTCGGTGCCTCTGCAAACAGACATTAGTTTACATATCCCTTCAGCCTCATTCCTTTATTTCATCACTGACATACTCATCTTATCACTGGATGATGCTTTTACGTTCCAGAAAAATACATGTGTGGTGAGATTTAAGGTTTCTATCAGTGGTCACCACTATTGTCAGTGAGAGGTTGCAAAAGTGTGTATATTTAAAGTTAGATTAGGATGCAGGATAACCCAAGTGCTTCATGTAAAGTGCAAAATATTTGCAAATATACCCTTTTATATACTTCAACTCGTGAAATCCCTACCCTTTCAAATACCTGAAGCAGTGCTTTGTTGTAAAAATTCATTTTAACAGGCGCATAAAATCGTTCAGTGACAACCAGCAGCCCTTAACATTGAAATATTGTTTTTAATTTTGCAGTGTGGTGTAATTCTGACTTTAGTCAGTGGGTAAAATCTATTAGGGTAACTATTTTAAACGAAAGCCGTTGATGAGTACTTTCATTTCATAGCTGTTTGTTTTTCACAATTCCTAAAGTGGAAATGTTTGAAAATTTGTACCTTGGTGTTCTTATGAGGTACTAACGTGTATGATCTAAGTAAAAGGTACTTGCAGTTGCGTACCTACCTACTGTAAATGTTGAACAATTTGCCATTGCTTCCCCACAATGCAATGCCATTCAGTGCATATGCACATGTAAGATACTGTAACGTTAACATTGTGATGTGTCTTGACAATATAAACACCATTTCAGTTAAATCTTTCTCAAAAGAGACAGAACAACAGAACAAACAATACAACAGAACTCCCCTCCGGAACAAAAGTTCCCATCTACAACAGAAAATTCTCTATTAACTACAGCTTAAAACATAAAATCGTTTTGAACATAATAAAACTTAGCCCTGTCCCAAAATTAGAAGATGTGAAAAAATGAAGTGAATTTTATTATTTGTAAGCCTACAAACAAAGCTTTTAGGCCCCAAAATGTTGCGGAGGGAAAAACAGCATCCAGACTGTTGCCTGCTGCTGTCACACTGATAGAAATATCAACCCTGGGCAATGTTTAAGTTACTTTGTCTTAAGTAGTTTGTGTCCCATACCAGATGAGCAAAATTCCTGTTTTCTATTTTTTACCAACAAAACATATAACTTTCCCCTCCGCAAAAGCTATTATCACCAAGAATGGTAATTAAGGATAATTTATGCATAAAAAACAATTGACGACAAACAGTTGTTATCATTTTCATAAATTATAACTGATATGTGACCAATTTGTCAGGAGTTTGAGAAAGTTAATTCTGATTTTTAAAATCTTTTATCCAAATTACTGTGGAATGACCCATCAACAGAATATTATGTGCGCTGTACTAAATTGCGGCTGCAACTTTTCTGCTACTTCCTCTGCAATGTAAGATGTTTTTATTGGTTTAGCTTCCAAGAGGCCAGCAGTGTTGGTGTGTAACAGCTGCTGAGTGCTGAGTGAGTGCGTCTATCAGTTCAATGCATATGAAAACTCTTTGTTGGTTTTAAGGGCTTTAGAACTGTGGTCGGCTAGCCATGTTTCTGTTTGATTTGTTTGTTTTGCTTGTTTTGCTGAATTATGATAATGAATATGACTGAAATGTTTTGACAATTTTATTAGAACTGCATCAGTCTAACATCCGTGGTAAAATGCCATTTTACCTTGTATTTCACCTGACATTATTTTCAAGATAGCTTTTATTTCAGAAGTGATGAATCAAATGCTTATTTATGATGGTGAGAAAGCATAATCCCTCCTCCTTACTGTTGAATACAAAACCCAAGAGTGTTGGCATGTGTTGATCTGAGCCATTCTCAGGTAAACGTTGCTTTATGCTGTTGACACCAAAACAGTTTTGATTTAAACCCTGATGATTAAAACTGCATTGGCTGGTGATGGCTGGTTATTAAAGGGAGCTGACACCTGTTTTGGAAAGTAGAATATTCAGCAGGTAGCTTAATAATCTGTCATTAATGGCAGTGAAGGTGCACCTGTGGCCCTTGGAGGCAGATTCTGGTAAGGGCAGTGACTAATTAAGTGCCATCAACTCAAGTCATTGTATTTCGGACAATTTAGCTAAATCTGCTGCATGTCCAGTTGTCAAAGGTTAACGGTTGTACTTGGGATTTTTCAAGTGGATCAGAACCTTACACCTGTCTATAGATTTTCACTTGTGATTTGATGTTTTTAATCTGGGGTATGCCATCTTTTCGGAATTCATCTATAACCTCCAAACTCCTTTATTGACCCTTTTCATTTGTCTCTTCCTGTGACAGGTTCTTGAGAGGCATAGTTGTGGTTTTATGTTCTTTTCCAAAAGTAGTACATTATAATCCTTGAAACAAATACGTGCGGATTAAAAATCGTAAAATACAAGAGCTGTAACAATTACACTTGCAACAACAGGAAGTTGGGTGAAGTTGTAAAATATCTACCGAATACTTACCCGGGAAGACAACTTAAAAATAGCAAACGTCTTCTTCTTTTTGTGGCCTTCGTATTTTCTTGTGAACCAGTAAAGAAAAACTTGCATGAGGACGTAAAGTCCTATACCATCATTGGTAAACATATATCCTTGGCATTCTCTCATGAACAGGTCATCATCACGCCAGTTAAACGTTCCTGTCTAATAACAGATCCTAATTTTTTGAAAAGAACCTGCGAGCAAGTATGGTTTTTTTTCATTTCTTTCAGTACAAATCACCTGAAAAAAGCAGTATTTTTTTTTATTGTGTTGTGCTTCTTGCACCAAATTGCAACCAAAGCTGTATTTCAAACATAACAGTGTTGATACAAAACCTCTACGTCGTCCCCACTTGGAAAATGAAGGCTACCTGGCAGCTATCTATAATCGACAGAACCACTGCATTTCTTGTGGGACCTGCCTGTTGAAGTTCTTTTATCCTCGGTATTTTGTTGTCTGTTGTTTGTCCCCGTATTCATAACCCTTCACTATCAATGCAATGGTTTTTCCATGGCTTAGCAAATCTCTTCAATGGTGGGTTCTGGTTTAATTGCGTGATGTATCGGACATGTTTGTTAAGGTGTTAGAGGTTGTGTAACGGTGCTTGGAACAGCTTAAAAGAAGGACACTTGTGTTCACATAATTCAGGCTGACATCATTGTGGTTGCTGTTCAGTTCAAACAGCTTAACATGAAATATACACTTTGGGAAATTTTATGTTGCTTAACTCTTTGATACATTTTCTCTGCTTTTTAACCTGTATTCTTGTTGCACTATGTTGATTTACTGCTTAGGTATTGTGATGAAAGGTTGCTCTTATTTTACCTTCTGTATAGGTGGTACACCTAAAAACCAGACATTGGTGTTTGGATCAAAAACTTGAATTTAATATAAGCATGACCGAAAGATGGCCTGAATTAAATGTCATATTCAGTGAGTTTAATTAGCTCTTGTTCATTAAGATTGTGTAATGGAATACCATTATAGTAAAATATGTTTGTCATGTAACAAAGACAGAAACAAATGAATAATGCAAAGTATGTACAAGTAGAAAAGATAGTTGATGTTTTTTACTTAATATTTAAAGGAATGAAAAAAGGAAATACATTTCATGATATGGTTAAATTACAACTTGGGTTTTTAACGGGACGGTCTATAGTATTTGAGTTGTAGAGTATATATAGTGCCTTTATTCATGGTTTTCAAATGTTACTAGTTTTGATACCTAAATACCAGTAATTATATGTATACAAGAAATAAAGTTTCTACCTTATTGTTATGAAGTTTAATATATATTATCTACATTATGTAACATATCAGGAAATATAACATTCAAAACGAAATACAAAGATTACCAAGAATATTTTTGCAATCAATGGGTATACATTTTAAAATATGTGAAGTACACTATATCGTACACTGGACAGCTTGCTAGTTTTGAATATGATACATATTACTACAAACACTTTTTCTTTGAAAGGCTGCCTGGCTAAAACGTTCACATACGACACAGCACATTTTACTGTCAGTTGGTGGTGAGGTGTCTCACGATCAGGAGAGGGAAGGAGCAGCTGTTAATAAGAAAAAAAATACATGTGTGGTGAGATTGAACAACAGGAAGACAGAAGACACAATAGGAAGAATTACGAGGTCTCTTTTGGAAGTCATCTGTTTCTATTTGTTGGCACAGTAACTGGCCTTTGCAGGTACTTGTTGGTGCCTCTGCGATAGCAAGCAGACATTTAGTTTACATATCCCTTCGGCCTCATTCCTTGATTTCATCACTGACATACTCTTCTTATCACTGGAGTTAACTTAGGATGCAGGATAACCCAAGTACTTCATGTGAAGTGCAAAATGTTGGCAAACTGGTTTAAAAAAAAAAAGCTCAGTTCTTAAATAATTGACAACATCCTGACAGCTCTTTCATCCTTTGGAAAAACCCCACACCGCCTAGACTTGGTGTTCTCTACCAGTCTTGTGTTTGAAGAGCTGAGGTATCACAACGGGAAGAATTATGAGGTCTCTTTGATGGAAGTTAAACTATTTCTATTAGTTGACACAGTAACTGGCCTTTGCAGGTGCTTGTCGGTGCCTCTGCGATAGCAAACAGACATTAGTTTACATATCCCTTCAGCCTTATTCCTTTATTTCATCACTGACGTACTCATCTTATCACTGGATGATGCTTTTACGTTGCTCATAACAATAAGCTTACGCTCGAAAGGAAAAAAAAGGTTACCAGAGAGTCAATTGGCCCAGTGACATAGTGGGGCCAATTTTGGGAGCATCCTCACTTTTGACGATTGTTTCTGCTTGTCCGCGCAATTTTGGGGCCGCCAAAAGCCTTGACGGCACCCAGAGTGGAACGATACTGATACCACAAATGCCACTGATTTTGAAACTGCATGCGCAAAAAGATAGTGTCATACGCATGCTTTATACCCTCACCAGCCACGCTCGATTTCAATGAAAAGATCCGCGAGCGATATTAAAATTAAGATTTAATAATGATACACTCACAATGTAGTGCTTGAGGCGTCTCGATGCCACAGACATCTATAAGATGTTCGCAATCCTGTGCCATCAACGGTTGTCTGTTGAAGAAGGCATTGATTCCTATCTCTTTGTTCAAGTGCATTTTAATTGTTGTCAATGAGAGGAATTTTCTCCTAGGGCTTTCAAACCCATTGCAAAGGTGCTGAAAGATAATTGAAGAGTTGTATAGTTCACAATATTATAGTTTACACAGTTCACAATATTATAGTTTATAGTTATTGTTTTTCATTAGATAATAGTTATAACGTATAATTTCTACTACACAAAGTGCTTACCCCAGTACTAACAATTAAAGAAAAATTTATGTAAATAACACTTTCCCAACTACATAGCCCATTGAGATATATCGTTACAATCGTGTGGTAACTGTAACCTATTTGGGCAATGTCCCTACAAAAGGCTTTAATCTTGAGTTCATCGACCGGAAGAAGACCTTGTCCCTGAAACATGGCACTGTGCCAATCCTTATACACATCTCAAGCTTTCATCATGGAATCGATCTGGAGCATAGTCGATCCAAGCCAACGTCGAATTCCTTCTAGGTTTTTACTTTGGAAAGGGTGTGGAGGGGGGAGAGGGGAGAATGGTACTGTGTTTTAAGCAGCGATAACGTATATTCATACTTTGGTCTGTACAAGATGCAGTATAAGAAATATTGGTAGCCAGTTGGTAGTGGAAAGCATACGCGAGCTGGTGCACAGTCGTCATATTTCTACATTACGTGCTGTGGTGGATGGGTTTACAGTTACAACCTAAACCCTGTCAATTCAAGAATCGAACCAGAATCGTTTTTCTTTAAGTATGACTTTTCTTTCTTTAACCCATGCTATGCCGTAATGCAACAGATATATTTTACCGTGCCAATGGATTAAAATGCAAAGGATAATTTACCTTTGCAGGACTCCGTGTCTCTAAGTACATGGTCTCAGCCCGTACAATTTTACTGGCTGCATCTTCGTTGTTTCTCAAAACGTCCAACATTCGCTGCACATTTTTGGAAGATGCTCCTGTTTTGGGGAGTCGGTCTGGGTGGAAAAACGTAGGAAAACGGCTGTAATGTCTACTGATACACTGACGAAACAAATTTTATTTAAAAAGTTGATAAATAAAAATGGTAAATTATCGTAACAAGAACGATGACCATTTGTAATATTTCAGAGTTTTTTCTCTGCCCACACTCCGATTATTTGAATACTGGAAATCTACTCAGGTAAATAAGGAAATTAGTCATATAAGCCGAACGGCCCCCCGCGCGCTTTCATTGTGAAACTATTGAGAAAATCCCCGTATGAGGGCCGTACGCGTCAGCGCGAGCAGAGCCCGAAAAAGCTATATTAGGAACACGTACGTCCCCGACCGATACGATTTTAGAGGATAAGCTTATTTTTCAACCAGAAAGCAAATGCAAAAAAACTTATTAGATCAATTTTCTGTTCAAAAAAATTTTCCATTTTTTGTAAAAACTTCATTTTATACTTGCTTCGGATTCGCTCCGACGAAGGGCTAACGCTCGAAACGTCAGCTAATTGAATCCCTCTACGGTGGTCAATTTACATTATCAACTCTGTTGCTAAACCAAATTTTCATTCAAGAGCAGTCGTCTGTACTTTCTTCACTCGGACAAAGCCAGTTTACCAACCTTGACAATCAAGGCTTGCTAATTATGTAATATCAAAATTTATTGCGCGATTACTCGTCTACGCAGCAGTAATGTAGTGAATAACCTCGCCACTTTGGTCACACGGAGACAGAGATATACATCTCCTTTTACCGAAAAACCTAACGTGAATTACTTGACTTGCATTTGACTCATCATATTACTTGGACGTTAATTTCCAAGTACATTCAGCTATCGGAATATGACAACAACTTATTCATGAAGTGGAGTAGTTAGAGAAAAAGAAATTAGCTGTATCGGCATCCGTGGAACTTTTGTTTTAAAAATTAATAAAATATTAAGAATAATTAATAAACAATAGCGGTGACTTACCTTCGGACGCCTTCTCCACTGTTGTTCCCAACACTTCGTCTTTGAATTCGTTCTCATATTCTTTAAACCCCTCAACGTTTTTGCAGTCGTCCCTTGTTGTTAAATTTTTCATGTCACCAGTGAGTCGGAAGTTGTAATTTGATTTTATTCTTCGCAGGAATTTACACTTGTCGCCGTCATTGCGTAAATCGCTGTTCAAAAATGATAAAAAAAAAACAAACAAACAAACAGATAATTATTATGACGTTGACGACGACGACGACGACGATGATGATGATGATGATGATGATGATGGTGCAATAAATCACGTGAGCTGTGATTGCAAAAATGACTGGTTCATCTATGCTGATGGCGAACATGCTTATTACAGAAGTTACGCAAAATTGTCATGATGTAAGGAATGTTAAAGAAGCATTTACGTTGTACACGTATAAGGTGAGACAGAGTTCCATGGTTTCATTTTGAGATAAAACTAACGTCTTTTATCCTCTCACCGGTATAGGTAGGCGTTTCCATCGAGATGTTTTTCATACACATCCTTCACATACAGGGCCCACGTACCTCCCTTTTCTGACCAGCCAGCCAATCGGCACAGCGTGCCGATAGACTCCCTAGGAAAGATACCATTGTTTTCGATTGTTTGGTTTATGACGAACGTCGTGGCCATCCCCTACAACAAAGAATGAAGATTCTCTGTTGTGAAAAAAAAAGAAGAACAAGAAGATTCTAGGTTGCAACACGTACACTATGGAATGCCTGATCACCTCACAGAGATCATCCAAGATGTTCCTTACCTTTATACTTGTATTCCATACCCCTAAACGTACTGATGGCAGTCCAAGAGCAATTCAATCCATCAACAACGCGGTGAGCAACTGAGTGTGTTGAGACTGGAACGAGGAGAAAAGTGTCTAAAGAGACTGCAGAGAGGCGCTCCTCCAGTCTCTCGTCGTCAGTGTATTCACTTTAGGTTTCGCCAGTCTCGTCGTGCTATTGACGTGAGTTTCCTAACCAAAAAGGGACTGATAGCAGTCCATATAATGCTAAAACCTGCAACAAGAAATCATAAAACATGATCACCTGTAACGCTTACTTCCTGCGTCTTGTTTTTCTTTAGTGAAGGTTATGGTTAAACACAGTTGCCCCTAGTCATTTTTCCTGTTCAATAAAATGATTCTTTTAAACTCATCAGTACGTTTGATACTTCAACTTATACATAGTTTGCCATCTGTATCGTTATAAAGGTGGCGGTTACAAACAGACATCAGTTTACATGTCGCTTCAGTCTCATTCCTTTATTTCATCACTCTACACACCTCATCTTTGGATGACTGATGTTGTTTCAGTACTCATATACTGTTGATTCTTGCATGTTTGACTTTTATAATAGTGCAATAATAATCTTACACTCAAATGGAAAAAAAAAACACCTTACCCAAAGGTCAATTGGTCCAGAGTCATTGTGGGGCCAATTTCGGGATCATCTTCACACTTCAATATATTTTCAGCCTGACCTCTCAATTTTGGGGCCGCCAAAGAGCCTTGACGGCACCCTGAGTGAAAAGATGCTGATACCACAAATGCCACTGCAAAAAAAGGAAAAACGTTAACAAAAATGTTTATTGCTTCGATCTGGAATTATTATTTAATTTCGCACATTGAATGAGATGGATGGCAAAAAATTTGTGATTTCGCATAATATTAAGCCTTCGTCTAGGCTTTTTATTCTGAACAACTGAGACAATAGTTTTTGGTCATCACACTAATTTCTGTCACTTGTATTTCTTTTGCATGATTGTGTACTTTAAAATAAACAAATAACAAAGCCTTCACTGTGATTTGTTCTGTTATAACGCACGCACTTATAATATAGTTTACCCTTTGGATTGTGAAATGCCAGATTTTGAATGATTTTGAAACCGCTTGCGCAAAAGGATGGCGTCACCCGCGTGCTTTACACCCTCACTAGCCACGCTCGATTTCAATGAAAAGATACGCGAGCGATATTAGAATTAATATTTAATAATGAAACACTCACTTTGTGTGGCTTGAGGAGTCTCGATGCCACAGACATCGATGAGATGTTCACAATCCTGTGGCATCAGTGATTGTCTATTAAAGAAGGTATTGATACCTATCTTTTTGTTTAAGTGCATTTTTATAGTTGATGTTAGGGACGGGTACTTTCTCCTAGGGCTTTCAAACCCATTGCAAAGGTGCTGAAAGATAATTGAAGAGTTGTATAGTTGTATAGTTCACAATATTATATGTTATATAACACTTTTTTTTTTCATTATATACCGATAGTTATAACATAATTTCTACTACACAAAGTGTTTACCCTAGTACGGACAATTAAAGAAATCAATTACATCCGAACTTTATTTTTTTTCAAAGGTGCTCAGTGTGAGTCGCTCGTTATCATGCCTCCCAGTTTGGTTGGGATCCATGCCCATTAGGCTGTATTGCATTAAGCGTTTTTCTCTTCTCGAAGGCCCCAAATGTTTGTTTTCTTTCCATGTAAGGTCCCAATCTAAACATCGTTTCATTGACAATGTATTTAAATGACACTTACCCAACTACAGAGCCCATTGAGATAAATCGTAACAATAGTATGGTAGCTGTAACCCATTTGGGCAAGCTCCCTGCAAAAGGTTTTAATCTTTTGATCATCCACCGGAAGAAGACCTTGTCCAGGAAACATAGCATTGTGCCAATTCTTGTATACATCACGTGCTTTCATCATGGAATCGATCTGGAGCATTAAGGAGATAATAGAAATATGTAAATAGTCGATCCACGCCAACTTTAAATGCCCTCGAGGTTTTAACTTTGGAAAGGGTGGGGAGGGGAGAATGATAACGTGTCTTAAGTAGGGATAACGTAGATTTATGTTCAAGTGTGTACAAGATGACGTATGGGAAATATTTGTTGCGAGTTAAAGTGGAAAGCATAGCGGGCGAGCTGATGCACAGCCACCCATATTTCTACATTAAGTGCTGTGGTGGATGGGTTTAATTCAAGAATCTAACCAGAATCGTTTTTCTTTAAGTATGACTTCTTTCTTTAACTTATGCGATGCCGTAATGCAACGGATATATTTTACCGTGTCCATGGATTAAAATGCAAAGGATAAGTTACCGTTGCAGGACTCCGTGTCTCCAAGTACATTGTCTCAGCCCGTACAATTTTACTGGCTGCATTCTCTTCGTTGGTTCTCAAAAAATCCAACATTCGCTGGACATTTTTAGAGGATGCTGCTGTTTCTGGTAGTCGGTCTGGGTGGAAAAGCAGGAAAACTGCTGTAATGTCTACTGATACATTGACGACACAAATGTTATTTTAAAAAGTTGATAAATAAAAATGGTAAATCATCGTAACAAGATCGATGACCATTTGTAATATTTCAGAGCTTTTTCTCTGCCCACACTCCGATTATTTGAATGCTGGAAATCTACTCAAGTAAATAAGGAACTGCCCGGGGCCCCGCGCTCTTTCATTGTGAAACTATTGAGAAAATCCCAGTAAGTGGGCCGTATGCGTCAGCGTGAGCAGGGCCCGAAAAAGCCATATTAGGAACTCGTACGGCCTATAACCATGTAAGCCTATTTTACAACCAGAAAGCAAATTCAAAAAACCTTATTAGATCAATTATCTGTTTAAAAAAATTTTTCTATGTTTTGTAAAAATTTCATTTTCTACGTTCTTAGAAACAGTTGAAAGAGACCATATGATAAAACACTTATTGACTGAGTCGGGTCGGACCTGACGGATAATTATTTCGCTCACGGTCATGGCTCACGGACCTCGATCCAAATATTCCTTCGTCCGGCTCTCCCACTCATTCAATCTTGGTACATATGATTACATTTCACATCGTGATATCGCAGGAAAACACTAGACGTTCATACCAATTTCCACACATTGTCTTTTAGGTGACGACTGTTCTTGATGAATGTTGGTAAATGAAACAGGTACATCTATAGGAGAGAGAGATAAGGATTGGTGGACAGTGGTACATCTATAGTAAGAAAAACATGTTATACGCACTCCCTTCTTGGTGCCGTTTTTTCTGATTTCCTCCTTGATATAAGTTTTATTTCATGAATATGTTTCTTACCAACTGGGCTCTGAGATGGAAAGAACCGTTGAGTTGTTTGTCGCTCGTTCCCTGTCTGTATATTTGATTGGTAAGGATTTGGGGACTGGTACATCTATAGCAAGAAAAACAGATATGGCTAAAAGCACTCCCTTCTTGGCGCCATTTTTCTGATTTCCTCCTTGATGTAAGTTTTATTTCATGAACATG
The DNA here is from genome assembly GCA_016490735.1 of Pachyseris speciosa. Taxonomy (NCBI): domain Eukaryota; kingdom Metazoa; phylum Cnidaria; class Anthozoa; order Scleractinia; family Pachyseridae; genus Pachyseris; species Pachyseris speciosa. The sequence goes on along the minus strand of JAEMWC010001925.1, from coordinate 23,664 downwards.
TTTGTTACCAACTGGGCTCTGTGATGAAAAGAACCGTTGTGTTGTTTGTCGCTGGTTCCCTGTCTATATTTGATTGGTAAGGATCTGGGGACAATGGTACATTTATAGCAAGAAAAACAGATATGGTTAAACGCACTCCCTTCTTGGTGCCATTTTTCTGATTTCCTCCTTGATATAAGTTTTATTTCATGAACATGTTTCTTACCAACTGGGCTCAGGACAGGGAAGAACCCTCTTTGAGTTGTTTTGGGCTGGTTCCCGGTCTTGATTATATTTGAGGGGTAAGGATTTGTGAACCGTGGTACTTCAGTAGGAAGAAAAACATGTTGTTAAACGCACTCCCTTCTTTGTGTCATTTTTTCTGATTTCCTCCTTGATATAAGTTTTATTTCATGAACATGTTTCTTACCAACTGGGCTCTGAGATGGAAAAAACCGTTGAGTTGTTTGTCGCTGGTTCCCTGTCTGTATATTTGATTGGTAAGGATTTGGGGACAATGATACATTTATAGCAAGAAAAACAGATATTGTGAAACGCACTCCCTTCTTGGTGCCATTTTTTCTGATTTTCTCCTTGATATAAATTTAATTTCATTAACATGTTACTTACCAACTGGGCTCTGAGATGGAAAGAACCGTTCTGTTGTTTGTCGCTGGTTCCCTGTCTGTATATTTGACTTGGTAAGGATTTGGGGTCAGTGGTACATCTATAGCAAGAAAAACAGATATGGTTAAACGCACTCCCTTCTTGGTGCCATTTTTCTGATTTCCTCCTTGATGTAAGTTTCATTTCATGAACATGTTTCTTACCAACTGGGCTCAGGACAGGGAAGAAACCTCTTTGCGTTGTTTTGGGCTGGTTCCCGGTCTTCATTATATTTGGGGGGTAAGGATTTGTGAACCGTGGTACATCTATAGCAAGAAAAACAGATATTGTTAAACGCACTCCCTTCTTGGTGCCATTTTTCTGACTTCCTCCTTGATATAAGTTTCATTTCATGAACATGTTTCTTACCAACTGGGCTCAGGACAGGGAAGAAACCTCTTTGCGTTGTTTTGGGCTGGTTCCCGGTCTTCATTATATTTGGGGGGTAAGGATTTGTGAACCGTGGTACATCTATAGCAAGAAAAACAGATATTGTTAAACGCACTCCCTTCTTGGTGCCATTTTTCTGACTTCCTCCTTGATATAAGTTTTATTTCATGAACATGTTTCTTCCCAGCTGGGCTTTGAACAGGAAAGAACCTTTGTGTTGTTTGGCGCTGTTTCCCGACAGAAACTGTATATATATATATATATATATATATATATATATATATATATATATATATATATATATATATATATATATATATATATATATATAGTTTCTCGGCACTCGGAAAAAAAAAACAGAACTATCACTTCCATCTAAGTTTCTCATACACTTCGCTACACTTTCCTACTTTCGTTAGCTCTCACAGTTATTAAAGAAGCCATTACTCTTTTTATAATTTGATTTTCTTTATTGTATGTAATTTGCTCTGTTAGGAGAAAGGTAATAAAGTTGTTGTTGTAACGTTAAGGATCATGTGCCCCTTCTCTGACCAGCCAGCTAATAGGCACAGTTTACCGATTGACTCTCAAAGGAAGACACCATGACTGGCAATAGTTTGGTTGATGACAAAAGTGGTGGCCACGCCCGACAATAAAGAATAAAGATTCTCGGTTGCAACACAGTGTGACGATTGACTCGGCAATCGTTTGGTTTATGACGAAGGTTGTTGCCATGCCCTATAAATTAAAAAGAATCAAGATTCTCGCTTGCAACACATGATATGGAATGCCACGGCAGATGAGCTCAGAGATCATCCAAGATTTTCTAGCGATCCCAGAGAAAACATTGATGTATAGTTCACAATATTTTGGTCAAGGTAAATCCTATGATTTCTACGAGAGTAATTGTTCATCCGAAGGCCACTGTTTAGTACTAAACATTACATCCACGTTTATTCAAGTGTGCATTTAAAACTAGTCTAACCGTCCGTGACTTGCCGTCGCGCTCTATGCGACACTGGACACGGAAAGGATGATGATGCACGTTGATAAACTATGCCTCTCCGTACGAGTTGATTAGGCATTCTATAGATGCCTTAATATTAGGTTATATTGCAATTATATTTTTCTCCTTTAAGGCCCCAAGCTAAACATCTTGTCTCAGATATGTTTACGATTGAGTGGAAACTATAGCCGATTCGGCAAGATCACCGCGGCGGCATGGGTGGAACGCTTTTATTTTTGGTTCTGTAGCTGGCAGCAGATTCTCGCCAAGAATAATGGCGCTATGCCATGTTTGGTACACGTCACGCGCCTCAAGTTTAACTGGAGCGTCAAGCAGATAAGAACATCCCTTTAAATTTCATCGGTGGCGTCTTTTGTTTTGTGACTTAGGAATTCCAGCATTTTTTGCTGTTTGTAGAACCTGGTTTGGCTTCTGGTAGACAGTCTGTATGGTATAAGTCCGAATATAGTCGGCGTTGTTAAAACATTGACGAATTAATATTTAAAAACAAAAAAATCAAATAAACAGCAGTCGTCAAAACTGGCAAAGATAACTGTCGTGTTTTCTTGGTCCTAACGCAACACGACCATTTGATATCCCTATGAAAAATGGCAATATGAACATGAACAGTTACGCATTTCCTCCATCGCAAAATACTGGGCCTCGATGACACCTTGTTTGGATGGACATGCATGGACAATGTGAAGGTCACTGCAGTGGAGAGCAGGGAGAAAACAGTTCGATTTGCTTATGCATAACAAGGAAATGCCACTGCGTTTCAAACATGAACGCACAACTTTGAATATTCGCCGATTAGTTCATTCTTCAATTTCGTTAAATCAACCCCTTTACTTGCCATGCAGTGCCGCTAACGAGCTGTTTGTTAGTCTACAGTAACGTTGGAAGAAATTGGGCTAACACTTGGTCTGTTTGTTTCCTTTTTAGTGTCAGTGTGGAAATGTCATCTGTTTGGTTTACACAAGGACCCGATGCACTCTGGATGAGGCAAAGAAAGTTCATCAGCTGTGATACCTTTCTTGGATCCCGCTTATCAAGCCATAGGCTTATACCTGCCAAGTGTCTCGCCTAAGGCGTGATTGTCACGCCTGTGGATTGAAAACCTCGATGTCACGCCTACTCACGCCTGTGTCCAATTTCTCACGTCTAGTAGAAACGTTAGAGCCATTACAGCATTGACTGACACATTTTGAAAAATTAATTAATTATTTAAAGAAACTGAAACCAATGAGAGAAAATAAAAGTCTATTACCTGTCTTTAGACGAGCTATTGTATTATCTTATAAATATTCAAAAGCATCGATGGATGTACTGGCAAGACGGAAGTCTTCGGGACATCGTCGGAAGTCGTCGGACATCTGATATCATCAGAGTCCTGGCACTCTCAGGAAAAAAATGTCAGGGAACGTTCACTCCCCTAGTTTTCACGAACACAGGCGGAAAGGCGGATGAATGTCTTAAATACCACAGCAGGCTTGCGGAGCTGATCGCAACTAAGAAGGGAGAAAGCTACTCAAGCGCAATTTCCTGGATAAGAGCTTAAGTGTCCTTCGCCACCGTGCGCTCTGCGATACTATGCTTGAGAGGCTCAAGATCGAGAAAACGAAAGCTAGACTTACAAATTGAAAACATTAGAGCCAACCCAAATTAGTAACTAGTATATATATATATATATATATATATATATATATATATATATATATATATATATATATATATATATATATATGTATATATATACTTAATACGGTGTTTAGACTATGAAGCAACTTTTTTAGGCTAGTTTTTTTTGTTACATTTTCTGGAAGCCGAGCCATTACTTTTTACAAATATTTTAAAGCTTCATGTCAAACATGTTTTTTTTAGGACTCCTATCACAACAATTTCGAAATACGAAAATTTTAGTTTTGCTGAAAGTGTACATAAAATTTTAAGAGTGCGTTTTTTAAACCGTATTTATCCTTATAAATAGCTTTGTTGTAAATATGTTCTTCATGATATTCTTAAATAAATCATGCTATTATTTATTAAAAACTTATTATTATTATTATTATTATTATTATGTTAAACAAAGTCGATTTATTTTATTTTTTTAGTATACTAACCACGGACAAGATTTTGACCTCCAAAGAGCGAACAGTAACGATCCAATTTTTGTTAGTTGCAGTGTGTAGTATAGACGTTGAAAACAAAGAGTCCTGATAACAATAAATTTATTGAATTTCATGTCTACCGACAAGAATAAGTAATCATTTTTGTTTCGGCGAAACAGTAACAGCCAAATAGATATTTTTCCCATCATTGCTCCACTTGTGAAATATTTCGTCTGCATGTTTCAGTTGGGAGTTGTTTGCATCAAGATGGTGTATCATGTTACAGTCCATGAGGAAAATTACAAGTTCTACTCTAAGCTGATTGGAGGATAGTTTCGAATCTTAATGCCGGTTTAGTGCTGTACGCCTCTTGAAAGAATTATATAACTGGCTTAAACGGCTTGCATCTTTTCTTCTTTCCCGGCTTTGCGGATCCACATCAGCCGAATATTCCAAGGCCGTTTTTTTGGCTTGATATGCTGCTGGGACCTGCACACGGAAGTAATAGTGGAAAGTTACAAGAAGCTTGTTGATAATAAATATTTGATTATTGTTGAAGACTACTCTGTCGTCGGAAAATTCCAGGACATTTTGCAGCTACCATTGTTTATATCTAAGAAATAAGGTATCACTGCTATAACATGTAAACGTATTTGGTGCAAACAGATGGAATCCCTAAACAGGGGAAGGTTTGTTCCCAGTTGTTTTGCAGGATTTGCAAACTCCCAAAACAGAACATTGTCTCCTTTTTTATTCAGTTCTTTGTGACAAAAAAAAAAGCCGAAAAATAATGGCTGAGACTGACCTTACGGATAAAGGCAAGATCTATGATTCAACTCATTTACCCGTATTGAAAAGCAAAATTGAAAAACCTACCTTGAACGAAGGATCAATCACATCTGAGCGGCCATTTATTTGCTTTAGGTTATGTGCGAGTTGTCCGTGTACGACGTCAAATTGCACGGTCAAGAAAATGACACACAGTACAAACCTAACAAAATTCCGACTGGAAGCACACTTCCCACGAGTATAATCCATGTTTAGAACTGTTGTTTGTGAAAGCTAGGAAAAACTGTGACCCTCCCTAAATATGCGATCGAAATCGATTTTGTCAATAAATTTCATTTACAAAGTTTACGGAAGGACTTCCTTACGGGAAATTACAACACGCCGAGTTTAATTTCCTTGTCCACCAGCTGCGTCATGAGTTCCTCGTGGGGTTTTTCGTTATTGGGACTTCCTCTTCCTTTCAAAATAAGATTTTTCTTATATAAGACGGGAAAATGATGAGAAATATTGATTCGTTACTAGAAAGTTTTAAAATGGATTCCAAGGAATTCCAGATGCTGACAGATCGGTAATAAAAAGTTCTCTGTCCAATTGTGAACTCCTGGTTGTGTATCTATTTACATCACAACGTTGGTAAAAAAAGAGCTTAGGTATTCAGGGGCGCAACCATATATACATTTCAAAGCCAAGATAGCATTTGGATAGTAGAGCTGACTGGATACTGGAAGCCACCTAAGGCGTTTTAGTTCAGGCGTAACATGATCATATTTCCGAATTCCACTTACTATTCTACACGCAAAGTTTTGTACCGATTGCAGTCTGTCAATATTTAACTTCGAGCAGTTGGCCCACACGTTTGAACAATAAAACAATTTACTAAACACTAAAGTGTTCATAACTATGAGAAGGTTCCTTCTGTCAAATGCATGTTTGACGCGGTTAATCTACCCGAGAGAAGACATGCATGACGAAACAGTTTTGATAATGTGGTTGTTGTACGAGAAGTGATGGTCCAATAACACTCCCAGGTCCTTTGCGGTTTTACTAGGTAATAAGGCCTTCGCCAATGGGGATCTTTAGGAAGTAACTTATTTTAATCTTTGCAGGTTCGACCAAAGCTATGAACAAATCGTAGATTCAGTTGAAGGTTTTTTTTATTCAAACATGAGTGGTTCCTGTTATTACAGATTACTGGTTTTTAAGTGGTTTATAACTGTATCGTAGTGAGTTGGGCAATGTTTTCTCAACTTTCCAAAACAATCAGCCCTGTCTCTCAGTCGGGGATATTGTTTTTTTCCGAATCAGTGCAGACGGTAATTTCTTGGTGGTCATTTGTAATTCAACGATTTAATTGTATGACGAAGCGCTAAGGATTACTGCAATGGCTTACGTTTAACCCTGTTTCCCTTCAAAGGAAATGAATGAGGTTACCCGCTAAGAAAATTTATATATCGATACGCTAATTTTTAAATAAATCGACACATAAATTTTATGTATTTGTACATAAATTCAAAGTTTGAATATTTTTTGCTGCCTTCTTGTCCTCTTTTATTTTACGCACTACCTCGTACGCGAGAATATTTTTGTGGCTACTGCGCTAAAGAGTAGCCTGTGTCATCAAGTTGTTTGTCCGAGTGCTGGCAGGATAGGCCCGCAAAGCGTGCATGCCTACTCACAGAATGCGTATATTTTATCATCGCGATGAACTTGTATCTCGTGTGCGCGTGACATGTGTTTCGCTGTGCGCGAAACTTTGATAAACGGAGATATCCAGCGTTGCTCGACTGGACAAGTCAAAATGTAGACTACCCAAGTTGTTCTCACTAGAGTCAAATATCTATTGCCAATTGGTTTTTCGATCTGTTAGTTCAGCCCGATAAATTACTCATTCACGTACGCAGTGTTCATTAACAGACATTCGATTTTGAATAATTATGAAAGGGGGGGGAGGGGGGGGGAAGTTGAGAAAACTTCAAGGTTAATAAATACCTTGCTCGAAAACCTACCACCAGTCGATGGGAAACGGATTTGCAAATTACTTTTCGCAACCGAAAACTCGGAAGCTTTGAGAAACGAACATCCTGGAATCGTGAAAATCGCTAACCCTCGTACGCGCGTTTTCGCATCTCATACCAAACATAACTCTTGTTTCGAAATCTTAGAACTATTAACGGTGATTATATTAGTTGGGGTGGGAAGAGGAAGAGGAGATTGTATTCGGCAAGAATTGAGTCGTATCATCTAAGATCCATTTATTTCAGTTTATTTTATCTCAAGCTTTACAAACTCGAAACTTTTTTTCGTGATAATCTCTCGATTATTGCATCTCTGAATTGTTACATCAGTCAATTTCTCGTGTCACTTCTTTAAGACACTACCGAAAATATTTCTACAGTACTTTGCCTTCTACGGTTTATCTCAGCACTATCTAGCCTCGCAGTAAGATACGAAGTCACTGTAATTCAGTAATCGGGGTCATATTAAATTTCTGGTGTAGTCATCAGGCTCATGGAAGCCTCCCACTGAGTCCTTGTATGCTTCTCTTTGTTGCTCTTCATATAGGTAATCTGCACCTCTTGTCTCATGAAAATCCGGAGTATCCTGTAAAAGACGTAAAACAATTATCGTCGGCCGGCTGTCACATTTTGTACTATGTTAAATCGGCAAATTACAAGTTATACTCTAAGCTGATTGGAGGATAGTTTCGAGTCTTAATGTTTAGTGCTGTACGCCTCTTGAAGGAATTATATAACTGGCTTAAACGGCTTGCATCTTTTCTTCTTTCCCGGCTTTGCGGATCCACATCAGCCGAATATTCCAAGGCCGTTTTTTTGGCTTGATATGCTGCTGGGACCTGCACACGGAAGTAATAGTGGAAAGTTACAAGAAGCTTGTTGATAATAAATATTTGATTATTGTTGAGGACTACTCTGTCGTCGGAAAATTCCAGGACATTTTGCAGCTACCAATGTTTATATCTGAGAAATAAGGTATCATTGCTATAACATGTAAACGTATTTGGTGCAAACAGATGGAATCACTAAAGAGGGGAAGGTTTGTTCCCAGTTGTTTTGCAGGATTTGCAAACTCCCAAAACAGTACATTGTCTCCTTTTTTATTCAGTTCTTTGTGACAAAAAAAAAAAGCCGAAAAATAATGGCTGAGACTGACCTTACGGATAAAGGCAAGATCTATGATTCAACTCATTTACCCGTATTGAAAAGCAAAATTGAAAAACCTACCTTGAACGAAGGATCAATCACATCTGAGCGGCCATTTATTTGCTTTAGGTTATGTGCGAGTTGTCCGTGTACGACGTCAAATTGCACGGTCAAGAAAATGACACACAGTACAAACCTAACAAAATTCCGACTGGAAGCACACTTCCCACGAGTATAATCCATGTTTAGAACTGTTGTTTGTGAAAGCTAGGAAAAACTGTGACCCTCCCTAAATATGCGATCGAAATCGATTTTGTCAATAAATTTCATTTACAAAGTTTACGGAAGGACTTCCTTACGGTAAATTACAACACGCCGAGTTTAATTTCCTTGTCCACCAGCTGCGTCATGAGTTCCTCGTGGGGTTTTTCGTTATTGGGACTTCCTCTTCCTTTCAAAATAAGATTTTTCTTATTATATAAGACGGGAAAATGATGAGAAAGGATATACTGATAATGTGGAAGATCATACATACATACATACATACATACATACATACATACATACATACATACATACATACATACATACATACATACATACATACATACATACATACATACATACATACATACATACATACATACATGCATGCATGCATGCATGCATGCATACATACATACATACTTTATTGAAACTCCCCAATGGGGCTTTTCAGGAACAATAATTATAAAGTAATAATGTACAATTATTTAAAAAATTTAAATATTTAAAATAGGCTAACTCATCGCTATATCAATTACGTCCTAAAAAATCCCTTAGAAGTTTGCTCCTTAAACGCTTCTTAAAGATTGATTCGTTACTAGAAAGTTTTAAAATGGATTCCAAAGAATTCCAGATGCTAACAGATCGGTAATAAAAAGTTCTCTGTCCAATTGTGAACTCCTGGTTGTGTATCTATTTACATCACAACGTTGGTAAAAAAAGAGCTTAGGTATTCAGGGGCGCAACCATATATACATTTCAAAGCCAAGATAGCATTTGGATAGTAGAGCTGACTGGATACTGGAAGCCACCTAAGGCGTTTTAGTTCAGGCGTAACATGATCATATTTCCGAATTCCACTTACTATTCTACACGCAAAGTTTTGTACCGATTGCAGTCTGTCAATATTTAACTTCGAGCAGTTGGCCCACACGTTTGAACAATAAAACAATTTACTAAACACTAAAGTGTTCATAACTATGAGAAGGTTCCTTCTGTCAAATGCATGTTTGACGCGGTTAATCTACCCGAGAGAAGACATGCATGACGAAACAGTTTTGATAATGTGGTTGTTGTACGAGAAGTGATGGTCCAATAACACTCCCAGGTCCTTTGCGGTTTTACTAGGTAATAAGGCCTTCGCCAATGGGGATCTTTAGGAAGTAACTTATTTTAATCTTTGCAGGTTCGACCAAAGCTATGAACAAATCGTAGATTCAGTTGAAGGTTTTTTTTATTCAAACATGAGTGGTTCCTGTTATTACAGATTACTGGTTTTTAAGTGGTTTATAACTGTATCGTAGTGAGTTGGGCAATGTTTTCTCAACTTTCCAAAACAATCAGCCCTGTCTCTCAGTCGGGGATATTGTTTTTTTCCGAATCAGTGCAGACGGTAATTTCTTGGTGGTCATTTGTAATTCAACGATTTAATTGTATGACGAAGCGCTAAGGATTACTGCAATGGCTTACGTTTAACCCTGTTTCCCTTCAAAGGAAATGAATGAGGTTACCCGCTAAGAAAATTTATATATCGATACGCTAATTTTTAAATAAATCGACACATAAATTTTATGTATTTGTACATAAATTTAAAGTTTGAATATTTTTTGCTGCCTTCTTGTCCTCTTTTATTTTACGCACTACCTCGTACGCGAGAATATTTTTGTGGCTACTGCGCTAAAGAGTAGCCTGTGTCATCAAGTTGTTTGTCCGAGTGCTGGCAGGATAGGCCCGCAAAGCGTGCATGCGGTAGCCACATGCACTCACAGAATGCCTATATTTTATCATCGCGATGAACTTGTATCTCGTGTGCGCGTGGCATGTGTTTCGCTGTGCGCGAAACTTTGATAAACGGAGATATCCAGTGTTGCTCGACTGGACAAGTCAAAATGTAGACTACCCAAGTTGTTCTCACTAGAGTCAAATATCTATTGCCAATTGGTTTTTCGATCTGTTAGTTCAGCCCGATAAATTACTCATTCACGCACGCAGTGTTCATTAACAGACATTCGATTTTGAATAATTATGAAGGGGGGGGGGGGGGCAGTAGAGAAAACTTCAAGGTTAATAAATACCTTGCTCGAAAACCTACCACCAGTCGATGGGAAACGGATTTGCAAAATACTTTTCGCAACCGAAAACTCGGAAGCTTTGAGAAACGAACCTCCTGGAATCGTGAAAATCGCGAACCTTCTTACGCGCGTTTTCGCATCTCATACCAAACATAACTCTTGTTTCGAAATCTTAGACGGTGTTAACGATGATTATATTAGTTGGGGTGGGAAGAGGAAGAGGAGATTGTATTCGGCAAGAATTGAGTCGTATCATCTAAGATCCATTTATTTCAGTTTATTTTATCTCAAGCTTTACAAACTCGAAACTTTTTTACGTGATAATCTCTTGATTATTGCATCTCTGAATTGTTACATCAGTCAATTTCTCGTGTCACTTCTTTAAGACACTACCGAAAATATTTCTACAGTACTTTGCCTTCTACGGTTTATCTCAGCACTATCTAGCCTCGCAGTAAGATACGAAGTCAGTAATTCAGTAATCGGGGTCATATTAAATTTCTGGTGTAGTCATCAGGCTCATGGAAGCCTACCATTGAGTCCTTGTCTGCTTCTCTTTGTTGCTCTTTATATAGGTAATCTGCACCTCTTGTCTCATGAAAAGCCGGAGTATCCTGTAAAAGACGTAAAACGATTATCGTCGGCCGGCTGCTTACACGTTGAAGTCACATTTTGTGCTATGTTAAATCGGCAAATTCTATTCTACTCTAAGCTGATTGGAGGATAGTTTCGAGTCTTAATGTTTAGGGCTGTGCGCCTCTTGAAAGAATTATATAACTGGCTTAAACGGCTTGCATCTTTGCTTCTCTCCCGGCTTTGCGGATCCACATCAGCCGAATATTCCAAGGCCGTTTTTTTGGCTTGATATGCTGCTGGGACCTGCACACGGAAGTAATAGTGGAAAGTTACAAGAAGCTTGTTGATAATAAATATTTGATTATTGTTGAAGACTACTTTGTCGTCGCAAAATTCCAGGACATTTTGCAGCTACCAATGTTTATATCTGAGAAATAAGGTATCATTGCTATAACATGTAAACGTATTTGGTGCAAACAGATGGAATCACTAAAGAGGGGAAGCTTTGTTCCCAGTTGTTTGGCAGGATTTGTAAACTCCCAAAACAGAACATTGTCTCCTTTTTTATACAGTTCTTTTGACAAAAAAAAAAAGCCGAAAAATAATGGCTGAGACTGACCTTACGGATAAAGGCAAGATCTATGATTCAACTCATTTACCCGTATTGAAAAGCAAAATTGAAAAACCTACCTTGAACGAAGGATCAATCACATCTGAGCGGCCATTTATTTGCTTTAGGTTATGTGCGAGTTGTCCGTGTACGACGTCAAATTGCACGGTCAAGAAAATGACACACAGTACAAACCTAACAAAATTCCGACTGGAAGCACACTTCCCACGAGTATAATCCATGTTTAGAACTGTTGTTTGTGAAAGCTAGGAAAAACTGTGACCCTCCCTAAATATGCGATCGAAATCGATTTTGTCAATAAATTTCATTTACAAAGTTTACGGAAGGACTTCCTTACGGTAAATTACAACACGCCGAGTTTAATTTCCTTGTCCACCAGCTGCGTCATGAGTTCCTCGTGGGGTTTTTCGTTATTGGGACTTCCTCTTCCTTTCAAAATAAGATTTTTCTTATTATATAAGACGGGAAAATGATGAGAAAGGATATACTGATAATGTAGAAGATCATACATACATACATACATACATACATACATACATACATACATACATACATACATATGCATATGCATACATATGCATACATATGCATACATATGCATGCATGCATGCATACATACATACATACTTTATTGAAATTCCCCAATGGGGCTTTTCAGGAACAATAATTATAAAGTAATAATGTACAATTATTTAAAAAATTTAAATATTTAAAATAGGCTAACTCATCGCTATATCAATTACGTCCTAAAAAATCCCTTAGAAGTTTGCTCCTTAAACGCTTCTTAAAGATTGATTCGTTACTAGAAAGTTTTAAAATGGATTCCAAAGAATTCCAGATGCTAACAGATCGGTAATAAAAAGTTCTCTGTCCAATTGTGAACTCCTGGTTGTGTATCTATTTACATCACAACGTTTGGTAAAAAAAAAGAGCTTAGGTATTCAGGGGCGCAACCATATATACATTTCAAATCCAAGATAGCATTTCGATAGTAGAGCTGACTGGATACTGGAAGCCACCTAAGGTGTTTTAGTTCAGGCGTAACATGATCATATTTCCGAATTCCACTTACTATTCTACACGCAAAGTTTTGTACCGATTGCAGTCTGTCAATATTTAACTTCGAGCAGTAGGCCCACACGTTTGAACAATAAAACAATTTACTAAACACTAAAGTGTTCATAACTATGAGAAGGGTCCTTCTGTCAAATGCATGTTTGACGCGGTTAATCTACCCGAGAGAAGACATGCATGACGAAACAGTTTTGATAATGTGGTTGTTGTACGATAAGTGATGGTCCAATAACACTCCCAGGTCCTTTGCGGTTTTACTAGGTAATAAGGCCTTCCCCAATGGGGATCTTTAGGAAGTAACTTATTTTAATCTTTGCAGGTTCGACCAAAGCTATGAACAAATCGTAGATTCAGTTGAAGGTTTTTTTTATTCAAACATGAGTGGTTCCTGTTATTACAGATTACTGGTTTTTAAGTGGTTTATAACTGTATCGTAGTGAGTTGGGAAATGTTTTCTCAACTTTCCAAAACAATGAGCCCTGTCTCTCAGTCGGGGATATTGTTTTTTTCCGAATCAGTGCAGACGGTAATTTCTTGGTGGTTATTTGTAATTGAACGATTTAATTGTATGACGAAGCGCTAAGGATTACTGTAATGGCTTACGTTTAACCCTGTTTCCCTTCAAAGGAAATGAATGAGGTTACCCGCTAAGAAAATTTATATATCGATACGCTAATTTTTAAATAAATCGACACGTAACTTTTATATATTTGTACATAAATTTAAAGTTTGAATATTTTTTGCTGCCTTCTTGTCCTCTTTTATTTTATGCACTACCTCGTACGCGAGAATATTTTTGTGGCCACTGCACTAAAGAGTAGCCTGTGTCATCAAGTTGTTTATCCGAGTGCTGGCAGGATAGGCCCGCAAAGCGTGCATGCAGTAGCCACATGCACTCACAGAATGCCTATATTTTATCATCGCGATGAACTTGTATCTCGTGTGCGCGTGGCATGTGTTTCGCTGTGCGCGAAACTTTGATAAACGGAGATATCCAGTGTTGCTCGAGTGGACAAGTCAAAATGTAGACTACCCAAGTTGTTCTCACTAGAGTCAAATATCTATTGTCAATTGGTTTTTCGATCTGTTAGTTCAGCCCGATAAAGTACTCATTCACGTACGCAGTGTTCATTAACAGACATTCGATTTTGAATAATTATGAAAGGGGGGGGGGGGAGTAGAGAAAACTTCAAGGTTAATAAATACCTTGCTCGAAAACCTACCACCATTCGATGGGAAACGGATTTGCAAAATACTTTTCGCAACCGAAACCTCGGAAGCTTTGAGAAACGAACATCCTGGAATCGTGAAAATCGCTAACCCTCTTACGCGCGTTTTCGCATCCCATACCAAACATAACTCTTGTTTCGAAATCTTAGAACTATTAACGGTGATTATATTAGTTGGGGTGGGAAGAGGAAGAGGAGATTGTATTCGGCAAGAATTGAGTCGTATCATCTAAGATCCATTTATTTCAGTTTATTTTATCTCAAGCTTTACAAACTCGAAACTTTTTTACGTGATAATCTCTCGATTATTGCATCTCTGAATTGTTACATCAGTCAATTTCTCGTGTCACTTCTTTAAGACACTACCGAAAATATTTCTACAGTACTTTGCCTTCTACGGTTTATCTCAGCACTATCTAGCCTCGCAGTAAGATACGAAGTCAGTAATTCAGTAATCGGGGTCATATTAAATTTCTGGTGTAGTCATCAGGCTCATGGAAGCCTCCCATTGAGTCCTTGTCTGCTTCTCTTTGTTGCTCTTTATATAGGTAATCTGCACCTCTTGTCTCATGAAAATCCGGAGTATCCTGTAAAAGACGTAAAACAATTATCGTCGGCCGGCTGCTCACACGTTGAAGTCACATTTTGTGCTATGTTAAATCGCAACAAGTCTAACAAGATACTTGCTTCCTACTCCTATAAAGAATTTTTCACATCTCGTATTATTTTTGTAATATCCTACTCAAGTCGGAATCGTAAAGCCTCGAGATGACGTGAAACATTAATTGGTTAGAGTCTGGTTGTAAAGTTTTAAGTTTGTTTCAGCACGAAAGAGTTTGGATTTAAAAAAGCTGTGTTTATCACGACGACTATATTACCTTGTAGAGTGCACGTTTTCCTGGCGGATGTAAGAGGGATAGTTGGCCATGTGCGCGTTGGTAACCTAGGCACAGCAAAATCAGACAGAATGTCACAAATCTATCCATGCTTGATTGTTCACGCTCAGAGAAACCTCCGATCTGAGAATTTATCTTGTGATTCTTACATCAACATCGACGAGCTGTTTATATACATTAAGAAATTCTATAGCATTACAATGCTGTCAAAGCGCTAAATGAAGCAGTAAACAATATTTTGCGAACTTGCTCTAGATGCACAGTATGAATCGTTTCCATGATAAATTTTAGGAGAATTAGTTTTGTTCGTAGGCCATAAAAGCTTGTCGAACATTTTTCCGCTTCCCATAGTTTTATGTGCCCAAAATTGAAAACAAAATCCTCGTCCTCTTTGATCTAGTGAATCCGTCGCGCTGCGGGTGAGCGGAACCTGTCTGAAACCTGAAAGTTGTAATGGCATCGTAATTAAAAACTAATAATTACTTCACGTGGGCTATAAAATTGCTGAATACAAACATAAAATCCAAGCGGAATAACCAGCGGGGACGAAAATTAGAGACTACAATTAAAATGAAACAGTAAATACAAGGCACGTCAGATTTCAATTAATTTTCTTCCTGTGCATGGTAAACTTTGGGTAGCGATTATTTCCGCGTCTGAGGATGAGATGCTCTTTTCTTATGAAATCTTTTCAGCAGTACTTTTCTATCGTATCTTTAGTCGCATGCACTATCAAATCAAATCAATTTATTTAAGCTCTATAGCATGGGGGGTGGTTGCCTAATCTCGCGAGCCGGGGAATCACGGGATCGAATTGGAATTTAGAAGTGTTGGTTTTTTTGATGGGGGGGGGGGGGGGGAACCGGAGTACCCGGAGAAAAACCTCTCGGAGCAGAGAAGAGAACCAACACCAAACTCAACCCACATATGACGTCGAGTCCGGGAATCGAACCCGGGCCACATTGGTGGAAGGCGAGTGCTCTCACCACTGCGCCAATCCTGCTCCCACTATGCACATTTCAGACTAAGGAGGCGGTTACATTTGACTTTGTGAACGAAAGCATCCTATTAACGTTTCTTGAAATCCTGGAAGTGATACCTATTATTTTGCTATGACTATGAAGTACAATGTGGTTTGAAATCCGAGTTTGTGAACTAAATGTTAAAGTTTGAACATTCATATGAAAGTTACTGAGCAGAATTTTGTTCGTATCCAATAAAATTGAATTATTTCAACCAATAATGGCTACGATCGCTGAAAAGATTAGTAATACGACAGGAGCCATTACCCGGAGCTTCCTTACGTATTGTACCCTTGCGTCAACCCCGTCCCGTATCTTTTTATTTTTAGAACTGCTCTATCTACGGGGGCTCTTGAATTTGCCGCCGTAGTCCGATTAACAGTTGGGTTGCATTTGTTTGCTATTCAGTTTTGGTCGGACGGATTGTAACGCATGGAGCGTTTGAGGCAAGCAACAAAGTTAAATTCAACGATATCGTTTTTTCGGACTTCCCTTCAATTTTCTTCACCAGTATTAAAGAATCGAAGATGGTACGTTTTAACAGAGGTAGTGTAAGCAATTCCTTCAGTTTAATTGTTGGGCTTTTGTCCAAAGAGCATTGATTTAAGAAACACTAGCAAAGGTAGCACGTGGAAACTTTCTCCTATTTATGACGGCGTCTCCCCGAAAATAACCATTTTTCACATTAACCGTGTTTCACCGGAAGCTAAGATGAATTGTGTCTTACAAACATTCAGTTTCTTGACTATATATGGACCATCTTATGAAAGGTGTTCGTCATCGAGGTTTCAAATGATAGCTGAGTTAATCTATTGTCTCACGATTGAGTTACAAAGATGTGGATCGCGACGTTTCGACCGCTATACTGCTGGTCTTCATCAGGCGATGGTGTTGACTGGCTGTGTGTGAGTATAAGAAGCGCCGTGGCTGGTGGTGATTGGTGCGTTTCGATCCTCGCTTAGGCTGTTGTTGATTGGAGGATTTCGATCCTTGTCGTTCGGACTAGAAATTGTTCCCTCAGCGGTCCGCTTTGGTAGTGATCGGCTGTCGTGTTGTTTGATCGTGGGCATCCCCGCTTCAGGAATTTCAATTCCACTGTCCCTGTTGACGTTGTTAGGGTGAAGTCTTGTTGTTAGGGTGAAGTCTTATGTGAATAGCCTCTTTAACCCTACGGGTGTACCAATGTGGGTCTCGGTCAATAAATTTAACTTCGACCCAGAGCGGATAATGTCCGGTCGCGTTACTATGTTCTGAAACGGCGGAATTAGGTTCGAGCAAGCCGTATGTCTCTATCGTGTTCCTTAATCCGTTCATGCATAGATCTTCCCGTCTCTCCAATATAAACCTTACCACATTCGCAGGGAATCTTGTAGACTACTTCGTCTTGTTTTACTGGATCAACAATGTCCTTAGGTCGCACTAGGTGTGATCTAAGAGTTGTGTCAGATCTGAAAACAGTCCGTACGCCTTGTTGTTGTAGGCAACGGCGAAGAGCCTCCGATGTGCCTTTGACGTATGGCAGAACCACAGTAGATTTAATTTCGGGTTCAGGTTCTTTAGTGGTTGTTCGTCCCTTGGTTTGCGTAAGATATTTTACAAACAAAAACGGATAACCGTTGGAAACAAGGACCGATGAGAAGTGTTTCTTTTCATGAGAGATAACTGATGGTTTTGTTATGAGGTGTTTATATCGATCGTACAGGCACTTGACAATACCGCGTTTTACAGATTGCGGGTGGTTTGAATCATACGCTAGGTACTGGTCAGTGTGTGTAGGCTTTCTGTAAACACTGGTAGACCAGTTTGGAGAAGTTTCAATGTGCCCGTAAAATTGAGGTTATTTCACGGCGGCCATAACTTCGAGAGACCTTAAAGCGCAGGCTCAATGAGATCCTAATTCAGATACCCTCAAGGTTGTACTATAGCATTTCGTATAAACTCCTTTGTTTTTCCTTCCGAAGTACTGAACAAATTGTAGCGAACAAGTAAAATGTTTACTGGAGATGGCCACCTCCATTCCCAACTGAATTAACCCATTGGCACCCGTGCCGGCCAAAACCGGCCGTAAAAAACTCCCATGCTTCAAAGCATTGCAACTTTCTCAATCGCACGAATATTGCCTTAATTGTTAGTTGTGAGCACGAAATGGAATGCCCTTTAAATTTGGATATCCAATAAATGCAAGAAACGTAGCGATTTTTACCAAATATGGCCTTTTGAGTTTGGACAAGAACGAAACTGACCATTTCTAACGTCAAAGAGAAACGACAAAAAATGCCCCTTTTTGCCTTCATGTTTTTTAAGGAAATCATCGCCGAAAAACCAAACTTCAACCATCATAACGAAATTCAGTCCCTTTTCTAGCTTAGAAATGACCTTTTTTGTTGATATTCTTCTCCCGAGCGTAGATACAGCCTTTTGTTCCAGTGCATTCGGGCCTTTTCGCCATTTTCAACATCTAGACCACATTGCATGCTGGGAAATGACGAGAATTTTTGACAGCACCCGTTCCTTCTCCCAATTATTTCACATATAAACTAAGTCTACAGCCACTCCGACCTACTGCCAAAAATTCCTGCTTGTGGTCATCTTCAGTACTCAGAAATTCCAAAATATGTGGCGGTAGGTCGAGAAATTCATCAATAGTCGAGTCCCAAAGATACTAAGTGTTCGACCGGCCAAATTCCCAGTTCGTCGAGTAACAAGCCAAATTCAACAACAAAGTACATCACCTTGCTCGATTCTTTGAGAAAGTGGACTCTTAGCTACCGTCACACTTAATCAGGCAGCCGCTAAAGATGAAAAATGGCTGTAAATTTAGCAGAAATCGCAAGCAAACCGAACTTGGGCCATTGTTGTCGCTTCACGGATAAAAAAAAGCTACGTCAAAATGACGTTTTCAGAAACCTTGAGCCTCCAGTGGCTTAGGACAGCACCACTTTTCCCTGTTAGTTCAAATAAAGAGTCATGAATTGCTATTCATCGTTTATAGGTGGAAAATCACTCCGAAAATGTAAAAACAGCCGGTAGTCAATGGGTTAAAGCGAAATCAACTTTGTTAACAAGGGTGACACTTAGCAGTAGTTACGACTAACAAATCTGTGGCCCTCGAAATCCTGATAGAATTGAAATTTGGAAATGTTGGTTTTTGAGGAAAGGGGAAAACCGGAGCACACACACTAGTCCTCAACCGCACAAAGTGGCGCAAAACTAAGACTAAGAGAAAACCCAACAAAAGTTGGCGAGTGCGTTCGCGAAGGCGTTTCATCTTATCCAGAGAGAAGCAATGGTACCATTAGTTGATTGATTCCACAGGCTACGAGTTACAATCAAGTAGACTGGGCTTCCTGTGCCTTCCCGCCTGAAGGCACTGTACTGCATGAGACATTGATCTACTGTTTTAAATGTTAGTACATGCAGAAAAATATTTTTAACAATTTAATGGAAGGAGCTGTTGGATAAATGTTATTTTAATCGAATTTCTTAGGCTTTTGATAGAAACTGGCCCAATCATTTAATTAATTTTTGCGTTTTTATTTTTCAATTAATTCGGAGCTAATTACTTTAATACCAGCGAAATGTTTAATGTGAAATGTAAAAAAAATCCTCCAGATCCAGACTAAAATTACTACTGCTCTCCTTTCTACAAGTTTAAGGTTGCGTCAATCAAGATAAAAAAGTAACTTAATACTCATCCGTTTTCTTAAGACAATGTCACTCATGCTTTGTCTCACTTTTATTAATAAAATTCATATTGTAGTTTTATTTACCTGGATCGCCTGTAGAGATAGCGAAACTCGCATAAAATAATGCGATAATACAAACTTTCTCAAATCTTATCATCAGGACGAATATCGTAAAAAATGAAATATTGTGAACGTTCTGGTTAACTTTTTCTACGTTGTTACTACTACCTTTTATATTTTCTTTTGGTAGATATTACACAGCTTCGTGGAAAAACAAAATCCATGCTTTAATTAATTCATCTGTATTATTGACTTTTGCTGCCATTTCTTCTCCTTTTTAAAATAAAATCGACAGGGTTAGAAGCAGGTCTATTGATATAACTAATGGCACCAAGGGAAAGGCCAAGGCTGAGAAACTCCATTTCGGGCAGTCTTCGATCTTCGTCTTCCTTTTGTCCTGGTTTTGGTTGCTTAATCAGAGTAAACACAGGCCACCAACAGGTGAACGGTGCACAAAAGCCCAGCAGTAATTTAAAAACACAATCAAGTCGACTCTAATGTAAGTCTTAATTACATGTTAAATTTATTCTAACTTCCGACTTTTATCGTGAAATTTGCAGTCTTTCATGCCGGGTGCCTGCCCGAATCGCACGAACCTGGGTAAGATTCTCTTTGGCAGAGAATCTCGCTAAAAAACGAGCCAAAAAGGTTAGAAATTATGACCTTTCTTAAAGTTTGTTAGCGTGCCAAACAATTTCAGTTTAATTTAACACTGGTTCCTTTAGCGATAAGGAGGTGTTCACGTTCGGCGCAAAACAGACTCAGGCGCGGATCCAGGATTTTGAAATGGGGGGTGAATTTTCTCCACCTCAATCAGAGAAATCAGAGAAATCAAATATTATTTCAATATTTGAGGGATAAGAAAAAAAAAGAAAGAAGGGGGTTCAGAAAAACGGGGGTGAAAATTCACCCATTTCACCTCCCCGGATCCGCGCCTGAGACTGTAACGTATGGTGCTTTTTACCAGTTTGATTCTCTCAAGATACTGTCACTGAGGTTCCTCGTAGTTCAGCCTGTGAAACAGTATAATATTCTCAAAGTTGTCTAACAAAAGTAAGCCTTGGCACCAGTACAAAGATAGAGTTACTTCGGTATCAGTTTCAGTATTGATTTAGTAAAATGTGATGACGATCGCCATTTCCATTTCGATCTTTTGATTGTGATTCTCTAGAGATTATCGTGCAGGAAAAAGCAAAACTGGTGATAAGAAATGCGATCACAGGCGAAGTACCTGATCAGTGTTATATATGGCATATTACTTGCCATGAAATCATCTAGCTCCCTGTTAAAATACGTCGCAAAGAATTCGTAGGCTAAACATTACAATAAACCCTTAAGATATGTTGAAACAGCATACTTATTTGACTGAAAATATACATTTTATCTTTGTTTTCGGCTTCACGAAAAAAGCCCACTGTAAGAGGTGGAGATCTCTTTGTGACACACTGCTTTCTTTTTTGATATTTTTATTGAACGATAACACGCTTTCGTACCACCCCACTGTGACATTTCAAGTCTCTGGCTACCCTAAATCATTAGTATTCATTGTGGAGTTGTTGAAATGTAAGCATTAAAAACTCGGATCCAGAAAGAGCTGTTTCGATGAATGACGGGCAAGGAGACTTAGCACAAGAATCTTGTGACTTTTCCAAGTGAAACGGATCGAGCGAACTAAAACAAAGGGAGGGAGGTAAAGTTAGTCTGAAAATGAGTAAATGAAAATCCCTCAGTAACCGCCATTAAATTAATCAGTTACACAAATGTCACTCATTAGGTAATGAAGAAACTTCTAATTTTTACTCTCAAACCATCGGAAACAGTAATAAAAACATAAGCCTCTTACCTAGGTACAGGAAATGCGAAAGAGAGAGTTTTCGCTGGTCGGCAATAGCCGATCTTTTTACCTTTTACTTTCATAATCCATATCAAGAAATTCTTCGAAATCAGAGGTCGTGACTGCCTCCGTTACGGCTTCTGTTTATATAGAACGAAAGAGTTCGAAATGCACGCTAAATTATCAGGTATTTTACTGACGAATTTAATAGGATTTTCAGAACGAAGAGAGCATCGAAAATCATATGAGTACCCAGCAAACAGTGATGTCCACAGCAAATCACAGTGCGAGCTGTATGCAGTTTATTTGATAACTTTAGATATGATTGCGACAGACCCTCAAGATTAATTTTGGAAAAAACAAACAAACACGATGGCTCACTAGAAAGTTGATCGGCTTTAAATTAAGGAAACCAATATACTGAACAACCCAAGAGGCGACCGGTTAGAAAAAAAGCATCTTAATAAATGATATTGGTTCAAGAGGTATGTTGAAAGGCAGATGACTATTGTGCTGAAAACAGTTTCTAGGGATTATATTCAACAACAATTCTACACGCATGGTACTTAAATGTCGGTAACATCTTGAAATTTTACATAATTTGATCCCACCTAATAATGGTACTACTCGACACCAGCATAACAGTTCTACATGGAGCTCAAAAAAGCTTTCTTGAAACGGGAAAAAAATCAGTTACTTTAAATTTTCTGCTTTGAGGTAGCTCGGATATACTTTGTTAAAGAAAAGCAAGCCACACAATCAAAGCTCAAGAGCCGCTTTAAGGCTGGTCATCATGCAATTACCAATTACCATACCATTTGTTGATTTTCAACATCGACAGTTTGTAAATCTCCTTGGCGACCAGGGCACCCACTGATAGTCTTCAAAAATACATAAATCGGGACAATAAACAAGATAAGGCTATTGAAAATTAGGCTATGTAAATTAAGATGGCTTTTAATGGCAAAGATATTCATTATCTGGGATCGCCATGTTGGTAGTTAGGCAGGAAGGTTCAAGGTTCTCGAACAATCAGCTCAGAGTCGTAATGATTACCAATTTCCACGGGAAAGTCAATTGCACATCTTTTGCACTAATAATCGAGTCACTAACGGTTTGAAAATGTCCTCGACCTTGAAGAGTGCTGCAGTCAAGGGGTCACGACAGACTCTAAAAGGCACTAGGAAACAAAATTAAACCATTCACAATTAGGCTGCATAAAATTAGACACCTCGTAATGGAGGAAAACTCATTATGTTGTTCAGAGCCCCATTTTCGCCGTAAAGTGCACGAACGCTTACAGAGTGTAGTTGCTTTTGTCTTTAAAAGAGGTTTAAGATCACCAATCAACAGTTTAATAATAACCTCGAAGATGTGTTTCATGTTGAGTCAGTACAGAACTATAATATAGGTCTATCACTGTCCTTTGTTAATAGGTTTGGCGATATGAATATACCAGAACTTAGCTGGTGTTTAAATATCTCAGGGTGAATTTTAATGGACAGTCCAACCCACGCTTTCAAAATCGTGTTTACCAGTTTTGTCACTATGTGGTTCAGTTCAAATGAAGACTTCTAATGTGCACTGATGACTTATATCAGTCCGTTACAACATAATTTGTAAGGGGTAATGACGTTTGTGCAGAGGTAAATTGATATAAAATATACTCGTCGTAATTGCTTTCCAAAGTAATATTTTTGGGAAGACTTTTTGTGCGTTCTACTGAAATTGCGTTAAAGGATAGGCGTCCTTCTTAACGAGAAACTGATTTTAAAAGTACGAAAAAAAGGGAAAGTTGAATAACTTTGGGACTTTCAGTGTGATTTACCTGGCTTTATTCACCACGCAAACATTTTCCCTGTTTTCCCAAAATGATTTTTTTTTTTGCTTTCGGTGATAATATTAATTGTTTTGTTTCCATTTTTTGCTTTTGCCCACTAGATCAGCGACACAGCGATATGGAAACAGAACTCCAAGGAATAAAAGGAAAAGAGATCACCTCGTCAAAGAAGCGACAGAAGCTTGGCAATCAGAGAGAGAGCAGGCTTCGCGTATCATCAAAGATTTTGGCTCCTACACCACGCTTCACGGCTTTCACTTTATATTTGACTCCGCCTCCCTGATACGAAGAGTCATCTGGGTGACACTGATATTGTTGGGAATCTGCTTCCTCTTCTTCCAGTTCCCTCTTATGGAGATCATGATAAGCAAAGATATT